>VDFB02380826.1:0-13611 GCA_007258455.2 Sequoia sempervirens
AAGGTAGTTAATAATGGAGGAGTCGTTGTCAAAAACAGGGAGATTGATAGGATGTTGGGGTTCCCATTCGATAAGTTCGGGATGTAGTAAAGGCAACGAATCATTAGATGGGTTGAGGTAGGCGATTGTGAAAGCCCAGACGGAAATGTCGTCCAGGTTGTCTGTGGTTATGTCGAGGCCTACAAAGGTATTTTCTTCCACATCATTTATCTCAATCGATGTCCGTTCATCTTCACTTGAGTCATCGAAATTTTGTGTTTGAAAGACAATAGGATTAAAACTTGAGCTTTGACCCTCCTCGTGATTGAGGGTATACTTTTTGATAATGTCAATCTGAATATCTTCATAGGAAATTTCTGATAAGTTGTCCCACTCATACTCATTTGAATCTATTTCAGAATTATCTCTTATTTGAAGAATACGCTCCACAGTTTTATTGGTGATTTCTGCTCTTTCTTTTTCTGTGTATCCTAGTCCAGTTTTATCCTTATGTTGGAGCGTAAGAGGCTGGATTGGTTCTGTTATGCCTTGTTTCCTTAACCCAAGAGGTCCTTGTCCTGAATATCCCATCTTCTCAAGAATAGTTTTTCCTTTCCCATATTGAGTTGTCTCTATGATGTTACTTGTGGAAGCGGGGGCTTCCTCATCCTTATAAAGCCAATTTAGTATGGCCTTATCTTCTGATTCTTCATCTAAGCTGCCAGCTTTTACAAATCTACCATCTAATGCTGTTGTAGATTGTTCAAGTGTGTGCCTGTGATGGCTGTCCATATGTTTGTAAGGAGAGTAACATTTGTGATAGATGAAATGAGTGTCCAACACCATATTCACTTATTCCTTTGTCACTTATCTATACTTCCTTGGTGAATTGATGTGAGAGTGGAGCCAATTGTTCTTCAACATTTGAAGAGTTAGATTGTGCCACCCTTATCTCTTGTGATTTTTGTTGTTTTGGAAGCCACTTTGAAATGAAGCTCTGTTGTTGCTCACTATCTGATGTGCCAACTTCTCTATTGTTAGGTATGAATGTATCCTGAGATGTCTTCAATGTATGACAAGCTTGGGTGTCATTGTAGTCTGCTGTGATTGTTACCTCCTGTCCATTGATGGGAAATTTTAGGCATTGATGATAGGTAGACGGTACTGCTTGCATATCATGGATCCAAGGGCGTCCCAATAGTATGTTGTATGTCAGTTCCCTATCTAAGACTTGGCAAACCACTTTTTGGACAATAGGCCCAACTTGAATGGGTAATATGATCAATCCTTTAGAGGACCTTTCTTCTTCATCATATGCTTTGATTGTGATTTTTCTTCTTGTATCAATGGCTTCATCTGAGTATCCTAGTGCATGAATCAGCTTTAAGGTACAAATATTTAAACCAGCCCCTCCATCTATCAGGACACGTTTTACACGATGTTTGTGGATAAGGACTTCAATGTGAAGGGCAGAATTATGCGGGTGGGTGAGTGATACATCATCATGTTCAAAAAATGAAAGGCAATGAGGTGCAGATAGATGTCCCACCATAGCTTGGAATTGACACACATCCAGATTGTTAGGTACTGTAGTTGATACGAGAGCTTGTTCAAGAACCTCTTTGTGTGATGGGGAAATCTTCAAAAGTTCCAAGATTGATATTTGTGCTAGTATTTTCTGCAATTGATCGATGAGATTATATTGATTGGAGGGAGGATCCACTGATGGGGATGATATTGATGCTCCTTTCAATATAACTTTGGATTGTGCCCTTGTTGTGGCATTAACCGGTTGGTACTCTTGATTCCCTTTGAGTGTGACTACATTGATTTGGTTTTCGGATTTGTCCATATGTTGTACCAAATTGGTAGATGTAATGTCGTTGTTCTGATTGATTTGATTGCATAACTCTTCATCCTCTTTGGCAGCAGAAAAACAAAGGATTGTTGCGTCATAAACATAACCAACGTTCTTACCTTTGGTGTTTGCGGAAGAAGATTCTCCCTTCTGATAATTGGGTAGAGGATTTTTGAATGTTGTATGATCTTTGTTTGTTTGAGGGCCCTCTACGAATACTTTCTTTTGATCTATGAGGTCTTATACCGCATGTTTTAATTGCCAACAATTTTCAGTCATGTGACCTTTATTTTGATGATAGTGACAGTAATGTAAGTCATTCCACCATGATGGTTTGACTCGAGGGTCCCAATTTCTAGCCTCTTGCACTTGAATGAGTTTTTCATTTAAAAGTTCCTTGAGGACTGATTCCAATGATTGTCCTAACGGTGTGAATTTTCTTTTATTGGAGGGTCGTTGGAATGATTGGGCTTTTGTTTCTCCACTGTTTTGATTATTTCCTTGATCACTACTTTGTTTGACATTAAAACCATTGTTTTGTTTGTTTGTAGTAGTTGGTGTCAAGGTGAATACTGGTTTAGGTGCATGTGTATCGATCATGGTATCAGTATTCTTGTTCTTTTGCCAAAATCTTGGCTTTTCGTTGTTGCTGTTAGAGGAATGGTTATTGCTTGAACCTTCAATGAAGTGTTTGATTGTTCCTCTTTTGATTAGAGCCTCTTCGATTTTGAGTCCCTTTTCGATAACTTGTTCAAATGTGGATGGACATTGTAAGTCCAATCTATAATTCATGTCATCTACTAAGTTATCAATGAACATCTCTATCTTCTCCTCTTCAGGAATAGATCTAGGGTATTTAGCAAATAGCCTTCTCCATCGTTGGAGAAAGGAAAGAAATTTTTCACCCTTTGCTTGTTTGGTGTTGTAAAGTTCTTTTAAGGTTACCCCATGTTGGATGTTGAATGAGAAGTGTGTTATGAACCTATTGATTAATTCCTCAAAGGATTGAATCCCAAGTTCTAATTTAGAAAACCACTCCATGCAAGTGTTTCCTAGGCTCCTTGGAAATAATCGTAGTAGGTAAGAGTCCTCGTGTGCGAACTCTATGCTCATGGCTTGAAATTCTCGTACGTGATCAAATGGATCGGTTCTTCCATTATACTTGTTGTATGTTGGGTACTCACAATACCTTGGAAATGGTATCATGTTAATGCTTGAGTCAAATGGATAAGGGCAAATGTCTTGTAATAGATATCTCTTTGTTGGCCCTTGTTGGATATTTTGGAATTGTAGTTGCAATTGTTGGATTTGTCTTGTCAAAGCATCTATTTGATTTGGATTTTCTATACTAGTTGAGTTAGGTGTGGCTATTTCCTTGAGTTGATTGACATCAAAGTCTTTAGGAAGTTTAGCACCTTTGTCAGCTAGTAGTAGAAGATACTTTTCCATGTCTTGCTCTAGCATCTTTTCCATAAATTTATGGAAATGAGGGTCTTGTTGAACTTTCTCGATTTCCTCCGCAGTTATTTCTTTCTCATGCGAGTTAATAAGAGGATCAGTGTTGCTATATCGTCCCCAAGGGTTTTCTTCAGCCATGGCTGCTATTTTTTTGTTTTCTTGTTCTTGTTGTTTTTGATATGCTGCTCATGTGAAAATAGGCATACAAACGTTTAAAGTTTACTCTAGACTTTGATCTTGGATTTGATTGGATAAGTGCCAAGGTTGTTGTTTTAAAATCTGATTTCATCTTATCTAGTTTCGTGATGAAAGGATGATAGAATCCTTGATGGGGAAACTTTGACAGAAAAACTCAAATTTTGGTGAAAATGACACTATGTAAGATGCTGCAAGATCTAGGTGTAGGGGTAAAGCTTTTTTCTTTTGCGTGACTTAAGTGTTCTGGACTGTGAAAAAAATGTTTTGAACTAATGGGAACCTTGTATTCGATATGGGCAAGCTCACAGAATGTCCTATTAACTCTCTATTTTTCGGGTTTTATGGCGCGCTAAAACAGAGACCGGGCACGCTGAAATAGAGACTAGGCACGCTGAAATAGATACCGGGCGCGCTGAAACAGAGACTAGGCCCGCTAAAATAGATACCGTACACGCTAAAACAAAGACCAAGCACACTGGAATAGAGACTGGGCGCGCTAAAACAGAGACCAAGCATGCTGAAACAGAAACCAGGAGTGCTAAAACAGATATCGAGCGCGCTAAAACAGATACCGGGCGCGCTAAAACTATGACCTTAAGGGGTTTAAGACAGAGAAAAACTATCTTATTCTATGAAACTCATTGGGTTTGGTATCATATTGGATGGCGGGTTGTGGGATGTATTCTGGACGAATTCTCTAACTATGATTGTGGTGTTGCCTAAGAGCTCTTCTTTGGAAATATGCTTGTGAATCTAAGGGAGCTACAGCGTAGTCGTCTGTATAACCTCTAGAGAAATCGTGATACCTATGAATAAAAGTTCTATGTTGGAGTAGAACTTTCCTGCTTTGATATAGAAATCTTTGTTTTCTTAGGAGTTGTTTGTATGCAAGTGTCCTCTTTGGTTTTCGGATTCGTTTGGCAAGAGATTTCTTGACAAACTTGGTGGATACCCAATCTCGAATCATGAGAAATCCACAAGTGCTTTGATTTTTAGGATTTTTGTGATGATCTTATCTGAGTTTAATGATAGAAAACACAGCAATCAAGAATAGAATGGTTGTATTTAAAATCCTAGAATCTAAACAAGTAGTGTATGTTCTCAAGAATCAATGATTCTTCTTGATTTTTACTGGTTTGATAACAAGATAAGACAATTCAAACAAACTCACTCCTTGAGACAAAAGGTCATCATTATATACTCGAACGGCCCACAGCTTGGAACTGCGTTGACTCACACAGCCATGTCACCCCCTAGAGGGCGCCCATGTTTTTTTCTTTTCCAGGTGTGTACTCAGAGTGATGGAAGTGGATACTGGATCCCCTGAGCAAATAGTCCTTGGCAATTATATGGTGAGTGCTTGAGGGTAGATTCTTCCCCGCCCCTGCACCGCCGAGTATTACAATGTTTGGAAACTAACAGGCGTGCTTCTATTTCTAGGCTCTTAGATAGGGTTTCCGTTCGGAGCGGCAAATGGATAAAATCCCTTGAGAGACCTCCCAATCTTTAAAACAAAGATTTTGGGGATGGTTATCCTGCGCACTTCCATTGAAAGAGGGTTTCCCCAAATTCACATAAATTTTAAAGTGGGTTGGAATACCATGGCTTTTGGCTGTCCCCACTTAGGTCGTTCCCGTAGGGTGAGTACTTTTTCCCACTACGGCAGGCCTATCTAAAAGTTTTAAGAAAGCATAAAATTGCATAAAGTAAATGGTGAGTCTGGTATTTTGATGCACCTAGTTAAGGGAAGAGCATAAACCTATCACCCAATCACAGCAAAATGTTGTTCTTTTTAAACCCAACAGACAAATGATTTACTTCTAATGGAGATATTGCTCCATGACAAGCAAGATGTTCAATTTTAAAACCTCAAAAAGAAGTGTGATGTTTCTATCCTAGGATTGGTAAATTTTACTCCATTTCTATCCTATGATTGGTAAATTTTAACCATTTATATCCTAGGATTGGTAAATTTTATTGTTTATATCCTAGGATTGGTAAATTTTAACCAAATAGAAAAGACAGAAATAAAAACTGGCCGCGGACGCGTTGGATCCAGATGAAAGAAATGATTTTAAAGAAGAAAAAGTGGCGTGCTGGAACAGAAACCAGGCACGCTGTAACAGTGACCTGGCGCGCTGGAACAGAAACCAGGCACGCTGGAACAATAACCGGGCGTGCTGGAATAGGAACCCGGTGCACTAAAATAGAATCCCGGCTCGCTGTAAAAACTCTCGATCCCACGAAAACTTTCACGCCGATATCTGTACGACAAGATTTTCAAAAAGTTAGCAAAATACGGGGTATTTCCCCATAGTGGGCGCCATTTTGTAAGCGGTAGAAGGGGGAAAACAAGTTAAACTATGCCTCTACACTTCTAAATAAGATATTGCATCTAAGATTAAGAAATTTAAACTAAATTAAACTACAAAATCTACAGAAATTTATCCTATTGCTCTCTAACTCTAAAGACTCCTCTAATCTACTTAGCTCTCAGATTCGTAAGCTAATTAAACTATTAAGTGACACTTAGAGAATGAGAATTAATCTATTATGATTCTATAATGCAACTAAGATGATTCTACAGTAAAATTCATGAGAAATAAACTACTGTAAACAGCCATGATTGAAAAACTATGAAGTGCTGAAGAAAGTTTGATGGATTGATCCTAAAACTTGATTGCTGGAATGCTTGAATGTTTGGAAACCTGCAAAGTAAAATTGCATAAGTTAGGATCCTTTTTTTGTAGCCCAAGAGTTGTATTTATAGCTTTCACGGCAGCACAATTGCACAGGAAACCGGGATGAGGGGCTGTGATTTCTTCTGGAGAATCTAAAGGCTTGGGATGAGAAGAAGGAGCTGATCATGGAGAATGGTTTCTCCGCATGAAAACACCAGGCAAGATAAGAGGGAAGGTGGGTGGAAGGTTGTTGAGAGAACTTCCGTAAATTTTTCCCTAAGTCTCGTGAATTATGCCATTAATTTAAATTTATTTAAATTTAGCAAAAGGAGGAATAAATAATTTAATAAATCAAACTATAGGGTTTTTTTTATTAAATTAAAAGGAGAATGATAATTAAATAAAAGATTTTTAGCAATCTTTATTTAATTAAGAAGAAATGTGATTTTAAATAACACAATTTATTTAAATTGTGTATTAATTTTAAGATAGAAGAAATAATGATACTAATTAAATAAAACAAAGTTTTTAATTTTGTTTATTTAATTAAGAGAGAAATAATATGATGAAAATGATAATAATTAAATAAAACAAAGTTTTTAATTTTGTTTATTTAATTAGGAGAGGAAAATAGAAGAATTATAAATGAACTTAATATAAATAAATATTTCTATTTATTTACTAAGTAGAAGAATTTAAGATTAATTAATCAAATAAGTCGTATTCAATTAATTAGATTCTTCAGACCATTTTAGGTGTCTACAAAGATTCAGTAAGAAGCTCACACAGGCTGGAAAGGAGCCATGCTAAGTCAGGCTAGAAAACTTTAGCTACTCAAAGCCTCTCTCCAAATTTGCCTATCTATGCCCTAAGTCTATTTAAGATTCCTGCTAAATTTGTTGATTCCATTAAAAAAATCCAAAAAAGATTTCTATGGTTGGGTGTTGAGGAAAAAAAAAGACTTCCCTTAATTGGTTGGAATCTGGTTTGTAGACCTAAAAAGGTTGGAGGACTTGGTTTAAGAAGAATCGAAACAGTTAACAAAATCCTCCTTGCTAAACAAATTTGGAGAATTTCCTCTTCTTCTAGAGAGTGGATTGATATCCTAGCTAGCAAATACTTAGAAAACAACTGCTCTTCCATTATTAAGAAGGACCTCCACCTTCTTCCCAGAGGGTCAACATGTTGGAATAATATAATCAATGGAAAAAAGATTATGGATGATGGTATTGGTTGGCAAGTTAGAAATGGTCATCATACTAGATTTTGGGAGGACAAATGGATTTTAAAGGAGCCCATTATAAAATTCAACTCCTTCAGCGAATGGGTAGATACCTGCAAGGAACCGTTTGGAAATTATGTGAAAGATTACAGAGTGAATGGTAGTGGGTGGACTTATGCAGTGTTAGTCAGGCTTTGGCTCCTATCCAGTCTTCTCTGATGGCTATTAGACTTAATTCTAAGCAGCTGGATGATTGCATAGTTTGGATAGATGATCCCTCTAGCAATTTTTCTGTGTCTTCTGCTTTTGCCAGGATAACTTCTTCTCTAGACCGTCCTCCCTTCTGGTCTAAAGCTTGGTTTAAACTTTTGATACCAAAAATTAATATATTTTTTTGGATCCTTCTCTAAAACAAGGTGCTTACGATTGATAACCTGTGTAAACATGGATTTCAAATTCCTAATAGATGCTTTCTTTGTAAGATGGAGGCTGAATCATTGCGTCACTTATTCCTTCATTGTTCTTTTGTTGCTTCTATCTAGGGAAAAATCATCAAGTTATGGCACCTCCCTTTGGTCTTTCCATCGTCCATTGAAGACTTCTTCACTCAATGGAAAGCTCTGACAAGAAATCCTATGCTTAGATATTTTTGGGATTTAGCATTCCCTAGTGTTGCTTGAGGCCTCTGGAAGGAACACAACAATAGAATTTATAGAGGTAAAGAAGCCTCTGAGGAAATTGTCTTTGATAAAATTGTCAGATTTATGAAGGAAAATTTCAATGCTTTGGTTCAGAAGGACAACATGTCCTTGAAAGCGGAGCACTCGCTCAATGAACTTACTATTGCTAAGGAGTGGAATATAAGTCTTGTTCTGTCTAGAACCTCAATGATAGCCAAGAAGGATAGAGAGGGTGTTTGTTGGTCTTTTCTGCCAAACAGTTGGATCAAAGCTAACTTTGATGGTGCGACAAAAGGTAATCTGGGGGCGGTAGGTTGTGGTGGAGTTATAAGGGACTCCTTTGGCAATTTCAATGGAGCGACGGCCTCCCCTCTTGGCTCCCAAACTAATCATTTGGCGGAGGCTGCTGGAGCTTTTCACATCATAAATTTAGCCCAAAGTCTTAACATCAAACATTTGTGGCTTGAAGGAGACTCCAAAAACATAATCAACTGTCTAAAGGGAAAGTCTCCCCCCTTGTGGACCATTAATTCATGGATTGAGGAGGCCAAATTGACTTTGGCTAAATTTGATAAAGTTAAAATATCACATGCTTATAGAAAAGCCAATGTTGTAGTGGATTTTTTCGCTAACAAAGGAGTTAAGAGTTTAATGATGAGCATACCTGGCTTAATACTAGTGATCTAAACTCTAATGTTTGCACCCTATTAAATTATGATAAATCACATGGAAAAATTATGTGTTATCCCTTTAATGAAGATAGATAAGACCTTTCACATCAAAATAATTATATTGCATGGGACCAATCCCAGCGGCTTAATCTACAAGAAAGTTCTGCACACTTTGTGGGTTCTTAGTTGTGGCGGGGCCAATTTTAGTAAGGCTTTTGTTTGGGTCTACCCCACTGTGTCGGCTGAGATGGGAGGAGATAGAAAGTGAATTGAGCCAGACAACTATGAAACACACATGAAAAATGCCAAGCCTGGGAAAAAGTTAAAAGCGAAGGGTTGCTTCCTTTCCTAGAGAAGCTCCATGGCCTAGCCAGGAGGCTACGGACCTCTTTGTTAAAAATTGGAATATTGATAAATTGACCTTGTTTGGTAGGAATGTTGAGCTTAGCGAAAATTTAATCACAGATGTTATAGGCTTATCTACTGAAGGGAAGAAGTTTTTCAGGGACAGGGATTTTTCTGATGAAGCCATGATTAGATTTCCTAAAAAAGACAAAGAAAGGTTAAGCCTAGTCAAAATTGCTAGCAGCTACTTTGATATTGATTCCATAAAGGCCATCTGGAGGAAGGTTCGATGGGTCATCATGGAGTACATTACGGTGGATGGGTGCTTCACCAGAGTTTATGGCTACCACTTTGCTCTTCTCAACCACTTCCGCCACAAGGTTAGGGTCTCTCTTCCCTATTATCTTTTATGTTCCTTGAAGAAAAGCTTGGAGGATCATAATAAGAAAAACCCCAATAGATTCCCCATCTTGTATATAGGGTTAATAAGGTTGATTGTCGAGCATTTCCAAAATATGCCTACCCCTGCTATCCTAGACACCACTCTCGACTCTGAGAGTGACAACATGGAGCCCAGTGGCTTGAAGTATCTTCCCAACCCTAGTTCGGCTAGAAAAGTCCTTAGTTTGCATGTTGGCCCTTCTAGGAACAAATACTCCACTCCCCTTTCTGGTAAAGCCCGTGCTAAGGTTGAGCTTGATAGCCCCTCCCTTTTGAACAGATCCTTTCATAAGAAACCCTAGGCTAAAAGTCTTGTTTCCTATTCTAAAGAATCCTCTGACTCAGAGGAGTCTGACGCCAACAAAACTGTGGTTAGTGCTGAACCTTTGCCAGAAAAACATGCTAAATATGACTCCCCTATTACTCCTAACCCTGAGAAAACTAATCATAATATTGGTGATGCACCCTCTCTAGATTTTCTGAAGCTTGCCAAAGCCAACTCTGAGTCCCACTTCAAACTCTTGGACTAGGCTTTCACTAAAATTAATGAGTTGAAAATTAAAAATTGGGCCCTTCAAAGTAAGATCGAAGAACTGGTTGCTAAAATTATTGAGATTGAAAAGAAAGATGTGGACAGGGGGGTCCATGGTCACAGTAACAGAGATTTTGATTCTAAGGTTGATTATATAATGAAGACCATCAAGACCATCGCTGAGAAAAATAACAAAATGGCTAGACATAATGCCATTATCATTAACGCTATGGGTGAGAAGCTTGATAAAACCTAGCAGGGGTCTCTGATGGTGGATCTGGAGGAAACAAAGGACAAAAGCCAGGACATGGACTCAAGCATTTCCAAAAGAACCAGAGCCAACCTGAAGCGCAAGGTCTCCCCTACTTTGAGGATGATTCAAACTTTCAAAAAGGGTGTCAATGACATGCAGAAGCTGGAGGAGGAGATGGAGTCTATCCTCAAGACTCTGAAGTAATGGCTGGGGTTTTTGTGCTTTCTTTGCTTTTCCTATGTTTTGACCTTTTTGGTTTTGTTTAGTTGGATGCTGCTAATCTTTTCTAGGGCAGCTTGTTTTTGCAGTTGGACTTCTTAGTCCTTCTTCTACTTTGTAAACTTTGTGGTTTCGGGTCCCTGTAAAACCCATTTTACCCTTTTATCAAAAACATTCTTTAGATTACGAGACGGGGCATTATATTGTGGACCTCATAAAGAGCCACTCCCCTAATAACAACATAAGGAAACTAATTCCACTAACTATGGGTAGACAAGGTGCCCACAAACCATCATCAAATATCAACTTAATACAATAGACGTCACAACTTGTTCATAGAACTAGGTGTCTAAACTGAATAAGAACTATGTGCACTACCCTAATTCACTCAAAAATATGGAACCATCATAAAAACAACTCCCTTATGTAAGAAAATGGTATCTGGAAGACTTATAAACCAGTATAATCCCCAATTTTCCCAATAAGAGAAAAAACAATTTAAAGCAATTCAAGAAAATAAGAACCTAACATTAGGATTTTCTAAATCCAATCAAATCTATAATATATTGCATGAAATTAATAAACTAAAGTATAATTCATTTTTCAATCAATATGAAAATTAAAACTAATAATTAACTTCTATTCCACATTCATGCATTATAATGAAATTTTTGATTTCTTTACTTAATACATTTCATTATAAAAATATCAAATTCATGATTTTCATACACTAATCAACAATATTACACATTTAAATAAATACACATTCAAATCATTATAATTGAATATTTATTTAAATATAAACAAATTATAAATCTATTTATATTTATATACAATACATATATATATAATATATTAAATATAATATATATTATCTATAAAAATAAAAATAAAATAAAATAAACAATAAACAATAAATAAAAACTTATAATAAGATGAAGGGTTGGCTGCCGCACATAGCCAAACCCTTAGTGGGGCGTGGCTGTCCAGGTAGCGTCAGCGCTACCTATGAAGGCAATGTTGGGCGCTGCCCTCACAGCCGGCTCCCCTATGGGGAATGGTCATGGGGGTATCCCCCACTGTGCCTCCCATAACTCTAATTTAAAAAAAAAAATCTAAAACTTGCGATTTTTTTATAAATCATGTACGACATTTTCTACTCTCTTATTAAAAAAAAAGATCTACAAAGCAATTTCACAATATAATTTTATATATATATATAAATTAATCAATAAGAATGTTATAATTGGGAAAATATCTTCATAGAGGGTTTTCTACAGGAAACTGGGAGATTTAACAATTTTGCTAGAGATTTTCAATTTCCATAACAGAGGATTTCATTTTCAATTCAAATTCTCAAAATATTTTCTATAGGAAATATTTAGAAAAGTTTATCATAGAGGTTTCTGTTTCCTCAAATTAATCAGAGAATTTCATTTACAAATCTATTGATATTTTCTTCTTTCTTTTGAAAATTTTCTATTGTTAAACAATAATGTTCTGTGAGGCTCTCTGATTTTACTGTAAAGTTTTCTACAAAAACATAAAATATTTTCGGTAATTTTACACAAAGAGGTAACAAGTTTTTTACATAAATTTTTTCAACAAATTTTTCTACCGAGAAGAATTCAAGATATATATATTTTGTACAGAAGCTTCAATCATATTTTCTTCTTCAAGCAATCTTTCTATTTAAGAAATTTAAAAAAGCTTCTACTAAATTGAATTTTTGTATAGGCAATATTTTCAAATCAACAAATAAATAAATAATTAACAAGGAACATGTTTTTCTGAAGCTTGAAGAATTGAAAGTTAGAGGAAAGCTTCGCCTTCTGAGTATAATTTCCAAAGCCCTTTCCAAAATTTTCACTTCTACAAAGATGCAAAAATATTGAACCAGAAAATAATCCCGAGAACCTCTTCCAAATTTTTAACCAAAAACCCAAAAACAATTATCCAACAATTTCCTCTTTTTTTTTCTTTTTCGTGAAGTGACTTCTTGCCTTTCCTAGTTATCACAATATTCTCTCCAAGAATAATCTTTCAAAAATATTTTTACATTTAATTTTACTCACACACATGGCTAATCAAAAATATCTTCTAACAAACTCACAAATATTTTCTTTATACAAATTTAAAATTCCAATTCACATAAAAGCATTTAAATTATATTTAATCTATTCACTCAATCAAGAAAATTTAATCAATCAATTTATTTATTTAATAAAATAATTTTAATCACAAAGAATAAATTATTTTACCAAATAAACTAATTTAATTAATTAAATAAAATAAGAAGTTTTAACTACATTATTTAAAATTAATTAAATAAGCATTGAATCATTAAGAACATTAATCTAACATTAATTTCACAAAATAAACCTTGCATAAACAAATAACAAGGCAAACATAGATGTGACAACCAAACATATCAGACATAAACTGACGACACATTATGACTAGGTTTGTGGCTAGACTAGGAAAAACATCGTTACTATCTCCCAATCAACATTATCGTTGAGCCTAGACATGCTCAGGCTTGTGAAACCAGGTAGAGTTGATGTCATGTACCTACAATCCTGCAATCAAACATCTATTGTACATGTATATACATAATCCATGATTCAAACACATCATGTAGCGAAAATCATGGAAATCACAGGGCACTCGCAAGTGAGTGATACAATTTCGTTCTCCTCACCAATACAATGTCACATCGAACTAAGGAAATGAATATCAATTAATCTACCATGAGCATATATAGCAATATCATCTCAAGTAAACATCTATGCTAACATAAAACATGTCAAAAATAATCACCACCAAATAGTGTATCATCACATCATAAAATAAATCCACCATCGCTCTACTGTCAGGGTTCAAATACATCAAAAGAAAGTATCAGGGTCTATCAAAATAAAAACATAATGTCATAAAACATAAGAAAAATGGAGGGGTACTACAAACCTAGTCAAACCTTTACCCTAGTATAGTGAGTCGTCAGTCCGTGTGCTGGTCTTATTCTTTATCCATGTTGGTCTTGGTATTTTATTATCGTGAAAAGTTTAATTGTG
>VDFB02380828.1:0-13566 GCA_007258455.2 Sequoia sempervirens
GAGACCATCACCGAGCTAGAAAAGATGAAAGCCTCCACTGTTGCCACTGTGAATTGGTTGAAAATGGTGCAAGTAAAAGGTGATGAAGCTATTAGGGAGATCCTATCAATAGGAAAGGATGTTGTCATGGCGACTGAGAGGTTGAAGGTACTGTTAGTAGAAGACAAGGAAGATACGGATCTTCTTCTACAAAAAACTAGAACTATAATGGAATACACCCAGGACTGATTGGTAAGTGATGAGATCCTTCCTTCTTCTAGAGTTGTGGAACCATGGGAATGGTTCGAGGCATTGGAAATAAGGCAAAAATTATTGAAAAATATTTACAAGTGGAGAAAGCAGATTGATGATTCCCTAACTGGTGTCTATTATGGCTGCATTGCTTTTTTTGAGATAATGATAGGAAGAAGGAAGATCGCGCCCATGTATTTGAACTTGGAATAGTAGAGGAAGTGGTGGCATGATGTCTATGCTGCATTTGATGATGGGTCCATTTCTGAGCACCAGTTGGATGATGCGGCCACCTACCTTGCAGTTATTGATAAGTATTTGGCGTATAAGGTAGATTACGTCCATTGAGAATTGACTTAGGGTTCTACCCCTGCCACCAGTGGCTGACTTGGATGGGGCGTTCTTGAAAGTACATGATGAGCCAAGTTGGAACAAAGATAATATGGAAGGGAGCTAATGATAGGCTGCGGCACAATTTGTGCTTCCCTATTATCTTCCCACGCGTCAGTCTGAACTACATTGTGGATCTCAGGTTGACTTGGATGGGACGTGCATTCAATGCTTATTTGACCAGCCCTGAGACTCTCTTGGCTGGGTTGTTGTGCTAAGTTATTACTGTGAAACCCTTGCTTGGCCGATGGTTTCCTAGGGAATTCTATATATTGGGCATTTCTCCTCTTTGTAAAGGGTTATTGAATAGCTAGATAGTTAAGAATCTATAATTAAAAGATAGAAGTAGAATAGAGCAGAAGTAGTTAGAAGCAAGTTAGCAAGTAGGAATTCTCAAGCAAATGTTGTAACAAAAAGCTAGAATTGTTGCTACTGTGGATAATTCAAATGCAGATAATGACATTGTGATTTGGTGCCATACTTGTGTTCTTTTCTCTTGCATGGTTCTTGTTGTTCTATCTTTAAAATTACATTGAGGAAGTTAACATTTAGATTAGATTTGATTTAATAATGTTTGTGATTTGATACCCGAATGTTGTAGCAACCCTTGAGTCCATACTTTTCACAACCAACTGATTGTTAGTTGCTTTGCAAAGTTAGCCCAAACTTCATATTTAGTGTGCTTAGTTCGATTGTGAGGATTTGTTCATTTCAACTGCAATAGGGTTGTTGAATGAATGTTCATGATTTGAAAATCTTAACACCTTAGAAGATTGCACTATTTTTTGTGAGATTGCAGATTTATTTTGGTCAAGCAGAGATCGGTTTTGAGGGATTGGTCCATTTCGAGTGTTGATTATTTTCATTATTAATCTTAGGAGTAATATTAGATTTAGAACTCTCTTTGAAACCCTTATCCTTTTTCTATTTCTTTGATTATTGGGTTAAATCTAGGATTGAAGTATCACGAGTTTGTTAAATCTGATAGAATCGATTCAGTATTTTTCTTGTAGTAAGGTCCCATTGTGATTACCAGCATTTTCACATTTTGTTGTTGAGTTTTTTATGCCTTGTCAAGACCTCACATTAGACACCTTGGGGTTATCTCTTGAGGCTTGCCGATAGAGATTTACTTTTCAAGAGAGATAGGATAGCATATTCTGTCTGGCTGTTATTGTGTAGAAAACACAATCAACAACTACAAAGATTGGAAGGGAAAAATGAGAGGATATATTATCTCTCTTGGTTTCAAGACCTAGAAGGCTAGCGAGAATAAGTATACACTTTCGTCTAGTGGTGTTAATATTGTAGATGATATCTCTGCTTATGAAGAAAATTAGAGGGCGAAGTATGCGATTTGTAGTGGTTTATCTAAAAATGAGTGAATTATTGTTAATTCTTTGGATACTGCATATGATGTCTAGAAGAAGCTGGAAGATATGTATGAAGGGAATGAAAAAGTGAAATTGACAAAGAGAATAGCGAAAAAGCGTAGATTTTTGAACCTGAAAATGGAAGATGGTGAATAATTTATAAGTTTCTTTCACAGGGTTGAACAAACTACAAATGAGGTTAGAAATCAAGGAGGAAATCTGGTAGATGAAGACATAATAGAGAAGATCCTGATCACCCTACCAGAATGCTACAATGACAAAATCTTGGTGATTGAAGAAATGTATGATCCTAAGAAGTACACTCTAGAAGATTTGTTCGACACCTTGCAAGCATTTGAGATAGTAAAGTTTTGAAAAATGAGAAGGCAGAAGAGAAGACAAAAATGACATTTAAGGCTCTGAAGATTGAAGAACCGGATAGTGATGATGAAGAGTTGGAAGAAAACTTCACTAGGAAGTTGAAGAAAGGTACCAACAAGTATAAAGGTATGTTTCCCTTTAAATGCTTTAGTTGTGGTAATATTGGTCATTATGCTTCAAGATGTCTAAATAGAACCACACATAAAAAGAACAAGGATTATAAGGATAATGATAGGAAGGATAAGAAGTATAATAATTTCTACTATGTTAAGGAAGAGGTGGGTATTTTTGATGATGAATCTGAAAATGAGGTAGAAGATAGTGAATGCTTATTCTTATCTTTGGAAAATAAATCTGTATCCACTAACCCTAGAACGTGTGTAAGCAAAAGGGCTTCGGAAGTTAAGAAGAATAAGATGGAAGCTAATCTAGCTATCGCATTTCATGCAAGACAGGATGAAGACTACTGGGTAATTGATAGTGGATGTTCAAAACATATGATCGAAGATAAGAGTAAGTTCACTAAACTTGAAAAATATGATGGTGGTTTAGTCATGTTCAGTGATTATTCAGGAGCTAAGATTTTTGGTAAAGGTTCAATCAGTTTTGATGGAGTGCATAGCACTGATGATGCATATTATGTGAAGGGTTTGAGGCATAATCTTTTGAGTGTTGGTCAGATGTGTAGCAATGGCTTTAAACTTTTGTTTCAAAACAATACCTGTGAAATCAGAAAAGGATCCAGAAAGGGGGATATGATTGAAGAACTCATGGAAACATCTATCAACTGAAGGGAGTTGATGGTCATTTCCTTGTATCTAAAATCAATGAAAGTTAGGTATCGCATTGAATAATGGGACATGTGAACTTTGATAACCTAGTCAAGATCAGTGCTAAGGAGATTGTTCAAGGACTACCTAGAATCACAAGACCTGCTAATGCTATGTGGAGAAGTTGTCAATTGGGGAAGCAAACAATATGTAGCTTTAAGGGAAAAGAATATTCTACTTCTAGAATGCTAGAATTGATTCACACTAATCTCTATGGTCTTACCAGGACTAGAAGCTTGAATGGAGATAGGTACTTTATGTTGCTTATTGATGATTATACTTGGATGACATGGGTTGCTTTTCTTAGAGAAAAGAATCATGCCCTAGATAGGTTTAAGGTATTCAAGGCGAGAGTGGAAAATGAAGTAAATCTGAAAATCAAGTGTTTGAGATCTGATCGAGGTGGTAAATTCACTTCTAGTGAATTTAATGAATTCTATAAGTAGGGTATAAAAAGACACTTCTCTGCTCTAAGAACCCCTCGGTAGAATGGAGTTGTTGAAAGGAAAAATAGGATAGTATAGGAAGCTTCTAGAACTATGATGAAAGAGTCTAATGTACCAGATGTGTATTGGAGAGAGGTGATACATACTACTGTTTATGTTCTTAATAGAGTTCAGATCAGACACAACACAAAGACACCTTTTGAGTTATGGACTGGTAAGACTCCTACTATGAAATATTTTAAGGTATTTGGAAGAAAATGCTATATTAAAAGAGATGATGAAGATCTTGGAAAGTTTGATGCTAGATGCGATGAAGGAATATTTATTGGGTATTCTACAACTAGCAAGGCTTATAGATTCTTTAACAAAAGATTGAGAAAAATCATTGAAAGTGTTAATGTGAAATTTGATGAAGACATACGCACAACTATTGAGATAAGTGAATTTGAACTTGATGATTCTATCTATGGACATATGCCTAAAGAAAATAAGGAGAAGGAAAAAGAAGTAGAAAAAGAAGAAGAGGAACAAGTGGAAGAAGAAGAAGAGAATGAACCCGAACCTATTATTAGGACTCCTAAATATGTACAGAAGAATCATCTAGAAGATCAGATAATTGGAGACAAGAGTGAAGGTGTAGAGATAAGAAGCAAAGTTGTAGTTGAGGTAAATTTGTGTTTAATTTCTAAAATAGAACCGAAATCTGTAAAAGAAGCATGTGAAGATGAAAGTTGGATGAGAGCTATGAAATAGGAATTGCAGCAGATAGAAAAGAATCAAACATAGGAAATAGTCCCTAGACTTGAGAAAAAAAATGTGATTGGATCTAAATGGGTGTTCTGAAAAAAACTGAATGAAAATGAAGTAGTAAGGAATAAGGCAAGACTGTTGTGCAAAGGATATTCAAAAGTTGAAGGTATAGATTTTGAAGAGACTTTTTCCCCTATGGCTAGAATGGAACCTATCAAGAAAAATTTGGCATTCTTTGCCCACAAAGTCTTCAAGGTATATCAGATGGATGTTAAGTCAGCTTTTCTGAATGGTGAGTTGGAGGAAGAAGTGTACATGGAGCAACCAGAAGGGTTTCAATTGTGGTTTCAGTTGTCTGATAGACTAGATATGGTTTGTAAATTGAAGAAATCATTGTATGGATTGAAGCAAGTGCCCAAAGCTTGGTATGCAAGAATGGAAAAATATATAACAAAGAAAGGATTCAACAAAGGTTATGCTGACAACAACGTCTACTTCAAAGTGCAAGGCAATAAGATGTTGATTGAATTTTTTTATGTTGATGACATCATTTTTGGAGGAAATGAACACATGTGTAAAAAAATTGCTAGAGAAATGAAGAAAGAATTTGAGATGTCTGTGATTGGTGAATTGAATTTCTTCCTTAGTCTACAAGTGAATCAAATTGACAAAGGGATATTCATTTCACAGTCCAAGTATGTAAAAGAGTTGTTGAAAAGGTTTGGGATGAAGGGTTCTAAATTGGTTTGTACTCCTATGGTAACTGGATGTAAGCTAAGTAAGGATGATCAATATACTAAGATTGATCAAAGCAAATACAAATCCATGATTGGAAGATTACTATATCTCTTGCTACTAGACCAGATATTATGAATGCAGTGTGTTTAGTTTCTAGATTCCAAGGAGATCCTAAAGAGGCACATGTTGTAACTATAAGGAGGATATTTAGATACCTAAAAGGTACACTGGATTGTGGACTATGGTATCTTAAGAGTAATGACTTTACCCTGAGTGCTTATATAGATGCTGACTAGGTTGGATGTGTAGATGATCGAAAAAGTACCAGTGGTGGTGCTTTCTTTGTTTGTGGAAGACTAGTTTCAAGGCTGAGTAAAAAGCAAGACTCAATTTCTTTATCCACTACAAAGGTTGAATATATTGTTGTCGCATCCTATTGTACACAAGTTCTATGGATGAAGAAAACTCTAAAAGAAATTGGTGTGGTATGTGATGAACCTATTTCTATTTTCTATGATAATACAAGTGCAATAAAAATTTCAAAGAATCCAGTTATGCATTCAAGAATGAAGCACATATCTATTAAGTATCATTTTCTGAGAGAGAAAGTGTTGGAGAATGAGGTTAGATTGGAATATGTAACTACAAAGGAATAGATTGCAGACATATTTACTAAGGCTCTTCCAAAGGATACTTTCAAGCATCTTAGGGAGAGGTTGGGGGTCATTAGCCCTCCTAACTAGGTGCACATGAATGTGCATCAGTCTAGTGAATTCATAGATTCTTCATTTACTTGGACTGATTGATGGGTCTACTTCATAGGGGAGTAGACAAGATTTTCATTGTTGTAGTATGAGTGTACTCTTAATGGGGAGTAATTAGAGTAGTTGTTCTTTTCCATTGATATCAAAAGGGGAGAAAAGGTCATGTGTTTCCATCAATGACAAAAGGGGAGATTGTTGCAAGTATGAGCTTGTCTGGTGGTGTTGTCATTAATGTTGTCATTGATGTCAACGTTGTTTTGTATGTTGTAGATTCTACATGTATGGCTATGAGGTTGTTGAGATGTTGTGAGTACATGGAGATACCTTTATGGTATTGCAGATATGTTGGTGTGATGAGTTTCCAAGTTCTTTTGAGAAAAATAATTAAGAAGAGAAGTCAGAGTGTTGAGTGTGTTCAGTATGTGCTCTGGTACATGCTCCGCATTTCTCCTATGTTGATCCTATTCCTATGTGGATCTGAAGGCATGTTGATGATGATCTGATGATGATATAGTCCAAGTTTCAATTTATGGTGAGATGGTACGTGAAAGTTGTGTCCACCAGTATATGTGTTCAACTAGTAGAGTCAGTGTTCTGTGGACTGGGAGAAATATGTTTGCTCTGCAATTATCCACTACTTTCTTTTAAATCATGCAGATCTAGAAGATGTATTGTGAAGGTTTTTCCTATGCTCTGGTGAAGAGGTTTGGAGTTTGCTGATCCAGAAATCATGTTTTAGCATTTTTTGTGTGTTTGGAGTTTGCTGATCCAGAAATCATGTTTTAGCATTTTTGTGTGTGTCTACACAACCCAAATTGACTGGTGAAAGGTGTTCAGTCTTTGAAGTCTATTATTTTTGCTACGGATGTATCTGGAAGATTCTGAGATGTATTCTCATGCATAATGAAGCATGTTGGGTTGTCCACATGTCATTTTCTTATTAGAAGCATGGCCATCATTGATAATTTGTGTTTTCATTAGGTTTGGCTAACCTGGTGTTTACACTTCATTCGTAGAATAAAATTGAATTAAGGAAGCATGTAGATGGTTCAAGAAAATAATTTTATTGGCCCACTCTTATTCCTTTCTACCACGGGAATTTAGAGTTTCTGACCTTATTTGAATTTATGAAACGATGTATTGTGGCTGACCTTGGTAAATGTTTCTAAGGTTGAGAATGATATAAAAGCAAGGTGAGTTGTGAAGAATTGTATGATAGTGTGATGAAAAGGATGAAAGTGTGCCAAAAATCATAAGAGAAAAAGTGTGTGTGAGTGAGTTGTGATAGCAGATTTTTAGTGTGGTGAAGGCAGTAAATTGAAGGTTTTTGTAATCTTGTGAATGTGCTTTAATTTATGTGGTGGATCTTTTATTCTATTTTGTATCTGTAGGCAGTGAGCCTCCTTGTTGGATAGTGAATCCTCTATAGGCAATGAACCTTTGTATTTGGATAGCGAGTCCTTTGTAGGTAGCGAGCCTTTGTATTTGGATAGTGAGTCCTCTTTTGGGTAGTGAGCCTTTGTATTTAGTTTATAGTCTTTATATTGTGAGTTAACCTGCACCGTGGTTTTTCCCTTATTTGGATTTCCACGTAAAAATTTGGTGTTCATTGTGTTGATTTACTTTTTGTTATCTTTGTTTCATGTTGATATCTAGTAACAGAGTTCTGTGTTTGAAGATTTGATAAGTCATAAAATTTTAAGTTTCAATTTGTGTGATAATTGATTCACACTGCCCATCTCATTTGTCTTGTGCTTGTTTAACACTATGTGGCTCAATATTGGTGTCTATTGTTTGTTGAACTAAAACAATTATCTAGCTATCTCCAGATTGCTTTTTCTTTGTTTTTTGAAGTTGTGTATCTAAGTTGGTATTTCAATTTCATCAAGACACATTTGCTGTCATTGTGTAGTCAAGTTAATTGGTTTCTATCAAATAATTAAAATCCTTTTAATTGATTATAGTAACTTGGGAGTAATGCTTGGATCAGTAAGAAGAGTTACGTAATTGATAAGATTGTCATATTGTCTCCACATTGATGTTATCTTGTTATTCAAATTATGGATATACTTATTTGTTATTACACATTTGTTTTCATTGTGTGATTTTGTTAATTGGTTCCTTTAAGGAAGGGTTAAAATCCTTTTAATAAATCATAGTAACCTGATAGGATCAATTGGATCAATAAGAAGAGTCTGCTAGTCACATTATTGCACATTTATACAAGGTATAAACAAACCTAAGTGCCAAGAAATTAGAATTATAACCAATACTAGCCACCTGTAATAGAATTTCATTGACTTTGCTTACCCAATAAAGCACTGGTCCACTTCATTCATACATTACTTATCCACTTTCATATTATAAATTTTCAATTATCACATTAGAAGTAGGGTATTTATCAAGTCTTCATCTATCCCACACTTTATTCCACTATGGATAGATTCACAAATTCAATTAATTCATAGAACTCTAAGCTTGCTTTAGTTATCAAGGTCTACCCGCCTAGGTTTAGCAGAGCTTGAAGTGTAGGGAGTCATCAACCATATAGATTAACTCCATTCATTTGTTCAAAAATGTTGTGAGTTTGATCATAGAGCCTGGAATCCTCTTAGGATTTGTAACTTGCATTTTTTAGATCAAAAAAATCCAATGCTTGCTTTGAAACACAAATCATACATTATAATTGTTCGTTGTAAGAAAAAATGATGCAATTAATCTTTGACATGATGATTGAAAATTGAAGAATGATCTAGAATGCTTGATAATTTACCCTTGAAATTCCTTGAATGCTCTTGTGAACTATATTGAATGCTTGTAAAATTTTCTAGGTGAGAATATGAGTGAAAGAAACTTGTATTTATACTCAATTATGCAAGAATTCTCAAAATTACAACACTACAAGTTGACATTAGATCTAGGAGAATAAAATCCTACAAAAAAATTGATTTAAATTTGAATTTTGGTCACACAAGACTCATTCACCCAAAGTGGTGAATGAGTCCCATTACAAATAATGTATGGGACCAAAAATGAAAAATGCTTAGAAATGTGTGAAACCTGCATCGGGGTCAAAAAGACCTAGGTGGGACTCATTCACCCAAGGTAGCGAATGAGTCCCAAAAACTAAATCTGGGCCACACAAGCTAGGAATACCTGAATTATGATTGGTTACTGTTTGGTGTCAGGATTATCCTTGAAAAGATGCAATAAATGAGGCTTTTGGATGTAAAATAGGGCCAATTAAAGCATAATAAAGCCAAATTGTTAATGACAAGCCAATGGGAATGTGAAAGTGTGTTACCACACTTTACAACACTCCAAATAAGGAAAGATTAATGTTAATTATGATTAAAATTATGTTTATTATACTTAGTTAATTGAAAAAACTCTAGAAAAGTGTGAAAGTGTGTTACAACACTTCACAACACTTTTGAAAGGCACCATTAAATTCCATTAGTTCACAAGGGCCCAAGACCTAATGTGAATGTGTTACCCACATTACAACACTAAATCAAGGCAACACTAAGCTAAAATCCACAAGGAGGACCCAAATGAGTGTGAAAAATGTTAAAGGATCCTTTTTTTGACACTACACCTCAAAACATATTCTTCTTTGCATATAAATAGTCGGTGTGTGCCTAAGATAGATCCCTTTATCATTTGTAGAATATATCAAAACTTCTTAACATTAATACATAATTAGTTTAGCTAGAGTTAGACCTAATATATCAGACACAGAATCCATCACATGTGCAACACCAAAAACTTGTTAGAACAAAGAATTATCCTTTAGATGACATCCAACTACTTATCTTTAACATCACACAGTATGATAATAAAATATGAGAAACTACAGAATCTCCCACTTTTGTGTACTGCATAAAAATTCACTGTAGACTTCAAAGCAGAACATTGCCATTCATATCTTCCAAATGCCTTCATATGCCATTACGAAACTCTAATGTAGAATGTGTCTTGTAGTCTCAAACCTTTGATACAAATTCCTATAATGATATATTTTTATGAGATAGAATCCATACTAAAAAAACCTTCTATGTATAGGTAGAACACTATTTCCCAACCTACTAGTAATTGTACCTTTCCAACCATACAACTCAGTCAACTGCAACCTTGTCAGTGGATGCTTCTAATGTCAAGATGGAACATATTATCATCTACTAAGGGGATCTTACAAAATAGAAGAATCCAGATCAACAAACTTCCATTACTGGAGCAATCATAGCTTAAACCATTATTTCCAGAGTCTATTAATAATATTTTAGAGTCCATATTGTTGAAATGAATGAAAACCTTCCAATTTCAAAAAATCTTCCCCTTTTTCATTCATGGAAACACATGATGTGAAAACCAACAAAAATACTTCTTCACATGATATGTTTCTCTCCAAAAACTATTTACAAAAATTTGTAAATTTATTTTTTGCACATGATATTACTCTCCCCCCCTTTGAAATAAATGGAAAAGAAAAAAATTAGTGCTTTTACAGTACCTTTGGATACCTGAATTCTCAAATTCTCCCCCTAATGAGTACACCAAAAAATAGTAATGATAATTGATCAACCAGAGTTTGTTGCTCCTTGAAGCTTTCTAAGGATCCCTACCCATGAGGATCTCCCTTCATCCCAAAGCCTTTTCGCCTCTAACAATGCATTGCATAGATAATTGAGATTAATTAAGATGCCCTTCCCTTCAACCACAGTTCCAGGAGTAACATTAGAATTCAAAGTCTTGTCAACTACAGAGAGAGCATAGTAGATTAGAGTGCATTTAATCTTTATTACATCTCTAAGATTCCCATACAATTCAATCATTTATCATTTCTCTTTGTGAGATGCAAGGTATTCTTCATGCATCCTTGTTAGTCTGTACCAAGTTTGATTATCCAAGTCAAGAGCAAGATTAAATGTGCTAGATGCACACTTGATCTGAGTTCCAATTGTTCTTTCAACATCCTTGATTCTTTCAATTGCATTAGGCCAAGTCCAACAAAATGTAAATAAACTCTTGACCTCTTCCTCACACTTTTGAATAATTTTGAGTCTATCATGTGTAGTACTATGAGTGGACTTGTGTTTCTCTACAATTTCCAACAATTCTTTATTTTCAACCCAAGTGACCATGTCACTTACTGCTCTACTCTTTAATTCATCAAATATATAAGTTAATGAACTTGTTCTTATCACAGTGACCTGTGATGATCTAGTGACTACACTAGGAACCAACTGAAGTTGTCGTCTTCTTCGGGCTAGCTACTTGAGTCTTGTTGGAGAAAGTTTAGCTTGTGTAACTAGTGCATGAACCTCTATGACTCTTGTCTTTTCTTTGGAGGCAGACATTGATTTTTTAGAGGTTAACTTATTATTTTCAAGGGCTTTATCTATTTCAAAGTAAGTTCCAAACCTAGGTCTACTAGAGTCTTGGGGGCTATTAATCAACATTTCAATGCAACCAGTAGCATAGTCCTTCTCAATCTCATATCCAAACTCAGGTATGCATGAATTTCTCAGTTCAACTGCCTTGATAATGCAACTATCGGTGGTTACCATAAATGTTATGTCATTCCTATACTTTGTAATCAATTCTCTTGGAACTATCCTTCTTTTGTTCATCTGTCTTTGGAATTTACCAAAGAATGAAACAAAGTCATTTCCTTGTGTATCCAAATCCCCAATTCTTCTCATTAGTTCCTTAATTTGATAAGTGACCAGTGTGGTATTTTCCCAACTAACTTCACCAATTCTAGGAATATCCTTCATAAAATAGAATATTAAGCATAAGACCAGCGTACCATACCTGAATGTACAATTCTTCTCCTTGATATCTCTCAATTTTTTCAACAACTATTGCTGGAGTAAATCACAAAGATCATATTCTATTATGTTATCAATCATATCCAATGCAAGATCAATTGCAGTAGTGGAGACATTGTTGTCACCAAAAATTAGTTATGAAATAACTAGACCTTCATATTGAATTATCAGGTTAGTGATTCCAACATGTGTTCCTTATTAATAATTTTTCTATATCAAAATTTCATTCAGGGGTCGGTTTAGAGGATGATAAGCTAGTTACATCCCTGATTACCTCTCTAGTTATTGCATATGATTTTTCAAGCCAAACATATTCATCATGAAATCTGTTGAGAGCCATTGTGATACATATTTCTCCACTACTTAAGTCTGGAAAATAGTTACATACATCCAATTTCATTTTTGTATGTACAGTGTATTCTAGTTTTAGAATAAGATTGTTTCTAGTTAATTCTCCAAACCATATCATACAAGCTTTTCCATAGGTAGATTCTTCCAATTTATGGTGAATATATGTTCCAACATCTTCAATTGGCACAACACCAAGATGGATATCTAAAAAGGCAGAAACAGGATCAAGTTATAGGGTTTTAACTAGATATATTTTAAGTTGTGAATATGGTCTCACAAAATTATCTATGATTCAAGGTATATCCATTTCATTTAACACAATTTAGATGAAATAGTAGTAGCAACTTACCTCTTTCCAGTACACCAAAATCCAAATTCTAGATTTCTACTGTATGAAATTGCTCTAGTTTCTTCAAGCTTCTTCTGCATGCTACTTTCCTTTCACAAATTTTATTCAATGAAATAATTTTCTTTAACATATTCAAATTTATTTCTTCTAATTCAAGTGCTTCAGCAATAAAATCTTTAGATCACATGTAGATGTCCTCAAAATTTATGTTTACTTTCATCCTTTTAAGTTATACTTAATTCATTCTTAACGTGTGTGTGTCTACAAGTTCCTTTCACATGAAATCTGATTTCGTTATGTATTCATGTCATGATATGACATCATATATCAAAAAAGGGGTCATTAAATATTTTGATTATTGCTCCCCCTTAGGAAATGTCTCAATCATTTTTTGGTAGGCATATCTATACTAGAGAATGGCACAACTTTTGATTCTACTTGATTTTCAAATATTCCTTCCTTTCTCCAAATTTTTTCCATTTCCTTAGGAACTTCTATTGAATCAATCTTAATGATCTGTCCATATCTTTTTACCATATTGCTACATCTCATAAATATGCTTCTACAGCCTCTGGCAAAGTGTTGTGAATTGGCACAATTATGGAAAATAACATTCTTACATCCAAATTGTCCTTTATTCATCATAAACTTACATTGATTAGCCTTGTGTCCAAATAAATTATAGTGATATCAATAGCCATAGAATTTCTCGTTCAACTTTTGATTTCTATATTTTACAACTCTATGTCCAATCCTCCTGCATTCAAAACATTGACCAGAGATTGACAGAGTATCATTTATTCTATTTTCACAATCTTTTGCCTTATTTCCAAATTTATTGCAAGAATAACATACACCATTAAAATATAAGTACCTTTGAGAATTAGGTTGTCTAATAGGAGTCCTTCTGGTATTGTTTCTTGGGTTCTTGAATTTTCCACCATTACTTTGAGTCTTCATATTAGGAGGTTTGTTTTCTTTTGAGCTTTGTCCTTCTTCAAATTCTAGACCTCTTTTATCCATAGAAGGTATCTTAAAAGTAATCAACTCATCAAGCATTGTAGTTCTTTCCTTGAATTTATCCTCATGCCTTCTCACCTTTTCTAGATTTGATTTTAGGATCAAAATT
>VDFB02380830.1:0-31586 GCA_007258455.2 Sequoia sempervirens
TTTGCTCCATCATGGACATGACACACAGGCTACATGGTGTTGTTCTGATTTATGCCAACAACTTGACAGGGGTTGGTATATGTTTTAGTGCACCAGTGTTGGGCATCTTTCACATCCACCTGTAACGCTCGTGAGATGATGTTCATTTAACCACATAATTGCCATAACTCATTTCATTTCAAGTATAATAAAAGTTAAGGATGCATAATTCAAGAGCTTTCCATAAGAGCTCAAAAGCAAAAATAGTAATAACTTTCATTTTATGTATGCAAGGAAGTAAATTGCATCAACGACAAAGATCTTGCACTGATGCATAAGTAAATGCCATTTTCATATCTATGAGTTTCCATACAGTCATTCATGTTCCAATTACATCATTAACTTTCAATCAATACATCTATTTCAATGTTACATCAAAAACTTTCATTCCAATACATCTATTTCAATGTTACAATAATGAATGTCAAGTTAAGTTACATTTACTACTGGGCTTTACAAGCCATTCAAAATAATACATGAATACATCTATAGCATGTGAAACTTTGCACCTCAACCGCCGTGACACCATTGGTCTTCTTGCAAGTTGGGGCCAAGAGTGTGATTAAGGCGCCTTTTCCGCCCAACCACGAAGTACAAGATTTCCCTGGGTTCCTTCCTAATTCAAAGAAATCCCCGGCCCTAAATGAGGAGCCTAGCAACTTGAAACAACAAAGCAGGAGGGAACTCTCGATGCAAGCCTGATGCCTATATGCATTCCTAACATGAGAATCACATATTTCTTGCAAACAAGAGGTAGCAGAGACCTATATACATTTATTTCTAGGCTTTTATTTCCATCTATTTCAATGGTACATGTGCTTGGCCAAGCAAGAAAATAATTAAATGATAGTTTTAGAAAAGGTAAAACTATCATCTCTGTGGATCCACCTTTGGCATCCTGTCCCAGAAGTTCCTCAAAATACAGTAAAAAAAATGCATTTTCCATCTAAGTTCTCATTCAATTATACACATTTCTAATTCCAAAGAAATTCCATCATTTTCCAATGTTCAGACAAAGATTATCAAAATAGTTTTTTATACATACACTCAGTATGAGAGATTTTTCTATACAATTTCTAGTGAGTGTTACTATGCAATTTAAAATCAGTCCCAGTTCTATTTTCTAAAATAGTTTGATCAAAGTAAGTAATTTTGATAGTTTCAGAAAAGAAAGAAAGCTACTTTTTTCAGAAAATTCACTAGTTTTAAATGCATTTTCTATAGAATACATTTGCTAAAAAGATTCATTTTCAGCTCTTAATATAACCTTATGTATATTTCACTAAGTTTTGTAATAATGTATGGTGATTCATTCAGTGCACCACTATTCAGAAAATAGAAACAATTTTAGAAAAAAAAAGCAACATAGATATCAGATTTGTATATGAATACATGTTGCCTACTGAACACAGAGTGATTTAAATGTGTTTATTCTGCATCTCTCTAAATTTTAGTTTTCAAATGTATATATATGCTTATACACCATGCTGTGTTTTCTGTATGTTACCATTGACAGAAGGTAATGTTTTCTGTAGAAAACATTGATATTTATGTCAGTGTATATATATATATATATATAAATATGTACTTATTCATATATCAAAAAGAATTCAAAAAGATTTACAAGATGCATATACCATAATGCTACGTTTTCTGTATCCTATCATTGATAATGGTAAATGTTTCCTGAAATGTTCGGGTATATAAATATCTTTATACATTTTATATCAGTATTTTTTTTTATATCTATATATATATATATATATATATATATATATATATATATATATATATATATATAATTGCTTGTATCTAAAGCGAAATTTATAAGTTAATATAGTCATACTTCAGTTAACACTGTCATATGTGATTTGCCTTTATCTACAGGGAAATTTCGAAAAGAATTCAAACACAATATAGGAACTATTGCTGCCATAAGGCCGACGCCTTTCCCATGGGGAAAGCGCTGCTTGTGAGGGGGCAGCGCCTCCTCCATAGGCCTTGGCCTATGGAGGGCGCTGTCCCTCTCATAGCGCCGCCCCTTCCTCAATGGGACGGGGCTTGGGGTAAACCCCCATTTCGTTACCTCAAGCTTTTATAATTCAAACACTCAATAATTTATACACTCCAATTTTAAGTTATCCAAAATTTTGAATGAAACAAGGTACATGTATGTATATATATATATATATATATATATATGAACAATGGTATTTATGTGTATATATATATATATATTTATTTATTTTCAGAATTTATGTGTAAAGAATTAGCAATCTGAGACAAAATTATAAACCACAGTTTGCAAAGGAGAAAAACCCCAATCTAAAAGGGGAGAAATTATGCAATTTCTTTCAATGCACACAAAAGAATAGAAGGTTTTCTCAATTTTCACAGTTTTGCAAACAATCTCGAACACTTGGCATTCAAATTCTTTAGTAGTATTTTCATATTTCAAACAAGATTTATGGAAAAAGAATGGAAAACCTGGATATTTCGCTTCCAGCTAGAGTTGCTCTCCAGAAAAATTCTTCTCTTTGCCTCTTTTCAAACTAGTTTTTTTGAGAAAGCTTCTTCTTCTTTCCTCCTTTCTAGTTGCTTTACCAACTCTTTAATTTCCTACTATCTCCCAAAGAATAATTCTGAAACTTATTATTTTGAAAGATACAACATTTTCTTGGCAGCCATTAGAGCAAAATTTGCAGAGCTTAATTTCAAGAATGATTTCAAGAACCGTTGCCTCTCTCGGGAAGTTCTTTTCCTTTTAATAATATTTCACTTTTCCATTTCCAACCCTAATCTTGAAATGGACTTTAAAAATGAAATTAAAATATATAACTTTGTGTTTTACATTTCATATTCATAAATAAGAGATATGTAAAAATAATCCACAGTTACTGTTGCACAAAGGAAAACCTTTCGAAAATACTCACCCAAGGCTAAGTTCAAAATAAGTATTTATCTAACATTTAAATAAATGTTAATTAATTATTATTTAATTTTATTATCACAAGAACTTAACACAAGTTAAAGAAAGTAGGATTCTCACTTAGATTTGCAGCACGGTAAAACCAAAATCAATAGTTAATTTTTATAATTAAAATTAATTCCTTTACTTCATCATGCTTTCATTTCATTATTTATTTAATTTACTAATTGTTATTTAATTTGTAAATATATCAAAACAAACACACTAAAATTGACATTCCTAAATGCAGTCTACATGAATCTGAAATATGCTAACCAATTTTTTTCGATAGAATTACACAACATAAACCGACATTTCGCCAATTGAATTAGCGTTAGCATTAAAATTGAAATCCAAGCTTGAAAGGACTCACGCCAAGAATGCACACTCAATCCCAAGGAAGGACAGGTGTTGTCGTATGGCGGAGAAGCTAAAGAACAGTACTTGAAATGAAACAAACTCAACGTCAAGAATGTGCACTCAAGATCCCACTGAGGGCGAGGTGCTAACATATGACGGAGTGATTGATTGAAAATTGAAACTAATAGGCGGATAACCAGCCATAAAGCTACAACAATCTAATTCATCCGCTGCGGCGGGCATCCATTGGAGAGTGGGGATTCACCACTTGAGAGTGGGTACAAAGAGATAGCTAATGTTCATTTTCTCCACACTGGCGGTAAACCATCTAGGGGTAATTAAATATGAAAATAAACAAGTAATTGCCCCAATAACACTGGTTGGATTAGTACTACTAAATCTCAACCTTACAATTCAAGAGTCTGCAAATACGAGAATTACAATGATAGGAAATAAAGCCAAGAAGAGAAGAATGTAATCTATCAATGTTCTTTCGCTTTCCTAGTGACAAATTAGAGGCCAAAACTGAAATTAATAAAGTCTAATATAAAATTGAGATTCTGGAAATTGTGATCAGCAACTGTGAAATTCAAAGAAATATTCACAACTCAATGAAAATACCTTCGATTTGCGTGAAACGAAAGCCAATGTGCTGTTGGAAGATAGGCGCCTAAACTTAGATGAAGAAACAGCAACAAAAAATCAGTATTTATTTCTTTGCACGATTCCCAATGCACCATGAATGGTACGGCCTCCTTGAGGGGTGATTTGGCAAGTAAAAATCAGAAACACCAAACTAAAATCTGCAAATTGGTGGAAGGGGGAGTCTTGGGTGTAGAAACAGATAGGTAAAATACCCACAAGAAAAATAAATTTATTCCAAGAGCTGTAAGCAAAAACCACCTTCAGCTGTAGATGAACCGGCAACTTCAAAATTGATTAAAACTCCAGAATTCTTCAACAAAGGACCTTAATCTGCTAGTTTGATATTGAGAAGCAGCAATGTAGCCAACTAGGTGTTATCTTTCAAACACGAAATTGGACGAAAGGCTAGGAGGTAGACATCCTCGAAGCAAAATATCAATTGTCATTCCGACAGCATAACTTTAGCATAATTTTCATGGATACCAAGGCTGAAGCAAAGCATTCATCTTATAGAAGAGTAGAAGACTCTTCAATTCCTCAAGAAAGTACGCCAAGAGTCACATGAGACTCTTCAAATTTCCAAAATAAAAATAAACCTTCAAATGGCGTCCCTTTTTGCAAGAATATAATTTTCACTTCATTTAAAACAACTCCTCAAATTGTGGCGTCCTTTTTTTTTTCCAAGGCATTAAAACTTTATAATTAATATTTAAAGCATATGAAGGCGTCCCCCTTCATGACCACCTTTTAACACAACTTCTAAAGTTATTCTCCTAAGCCAAGGGGTCAACTTCAATTTAAAACATTAATGCCTTTATTTATGAAATTCACCAAATAAACTTCTAGAAGCCAAAACTTGAATTCAGATAATTGCTCCAACTGGAAATGAGTTCCTAAAAGATGACAATCTTCATACTGCCAAAATTAGAATTTACTATAAATAGTAAATTCCTAAAAAGCCATAGAACTTCAGAACATGGAAACCCTAATTTTCCCTCAAACGAGCCTACGGGCTTCCGAAATAGGCTGATGAGTGACAGAACAGATCACTGATGAGAGGGGGACATTACAGAATCTAAGTGCTCGTGTGTGTGATTGAGAGGACATCCTGTTTTGCCCTGTCAAGAAGCTAACCTCCTCTCCTTAATCACACCCTTGGTCTTCGACCATCTGCATCTCAAGTGCACTCAGGCACACAACAATAAACTAAATTAGTATCCCATAATGATATAAATCAAAACAATTTAATACTTTAATTTAGGTATTTCTATTCTATTCTATTTTGCTTCATCGTCAAAGTAAAACACATTCATTAGTAAACAACTTTTAAAGTAAACACTTTCATATTTCTTCACACCAAAGCACCATAGTATTTATTATTATTCTACCACACACATAAGTTCATATAACAAATCCAAAGAAAACCAAGAGCAAACAACATCAGAGTCCGAGACATGACACGACAGGGGGCCACTTCGTGTGGAATGGATGGTTGACAATGCAGACTCATTAGGCTCGAGTATAGTACCAGGTGACATTGGAGATTTGGGCACAAGGCTCTACATCGGTGCTACAGAGATTGACATTAGATAGCCTTATTAGGAGAGGATGGTTTCTTCTGAGACTTTCACTCTAGACCTTAGTGTTGTTCTAGCCTCTTTTCAGGAGATTGATGGCATTCATGATGGTACACTACTCACTCTTGAAAGCAAGTTAGAAAAATCTTTGTATGCAACAGATAGAGATCTTGTGGACAAGGCTATAACAGGTAGTGATGATGTTGCTGCAAGACCAACTCATCCTGTTTTGAGTTGTGAGTCATCTTCTGTTGATAGCAGTGTAGGGTGGAGTGCAGATGACTACTTTGGTATTCCTTTGGCACAGACAGGGGAGTTTCATGTTGATTGCATTATGAGGTGTGCCCATCAGTTTACTTTCAACCCACATACATAGGATTTGACTATGTCCTTGATGACACAAAGAGGTGGGTTGAATAAGAGGTGTTCGGGTTCACTTTGGTATGATACATTTCCGACTTCAGGTGATGAGTCCAAGTTTTGCAAGTCTCTTACTTTGCTCTCTCTAGTAGGTTGCTTCCACAAGTAGGGATTTGAGATTCGGTATGATTGGACTTTAGAGGTTATCAGAGTGGCGTAGCGGAAATTAGTTGGTGTTGAGATTGAAAGACTTTCAGTTTGTCCATGGGACCCATGTATGATATCTGAGGTGTATCAGCACAGTACTTAGAGTTGGCATGATGGGGATGATTTATAGAGTTGGTATCTAGGAATTTCATTGTTGGATGGGTGGTTTCATTGGTTGATAGAGTTTGACAACGTCTTGGGTTCCAGTTGCATACAGAGGTTATGGATTAGCATATGCTATAGGATGTAATGTCCCCGTCTCAAGCCTGATCTTTTCAGTGACCGTTGGCCTATTCCGGAGACCCGTAGGCTAGTCGGAAGGTAAAATTAGGGTTTCCTATTTTGAAGGAGGTCGTTGCTCGGAGTGGGTGGATTCAATGGCGGATTCTTTCTGGGTTTTCAGAGAGCTTCACAGTGGTATGTTCTTCTCGGGATTCTGAGCATCTTTAGGAATTTACTATTTTTAGTAAATTCTATTTTTGGCAGTTTTACAGTTGGGTTCAGCATGGTTGACTTCCTACTTCAGTTTGGTCAGTTGGCTTGCTCATTTATGGCTTCAGGGCACAATTGGAGAGATAAGTCGAGCTATTTAATTAAAGTCACGTTTTAATATTATATTTTAACGTTGACCCCCTTGGTCTAGCCTATTGACTTCATGTTGTTTTGAAAAGTGGTCTTTTGAGGGTGGCGCCTTCATTAAAGATTATTTTATAATTTATCAAAGTCAAATCAAGCCTTAAGTTGGACGCATTTATTAAAGGGTTGAATTTATTTAAAAATGTCAAGATTAAGCTATGAAGAAAAGGGACGCCATCTTTTGAAAAGGATTAGGGTTTTGACTTTGAAGAGAAGTTTAGGGTTTCGAGAAGTCAACAGGAAATTATAAAAGGAAGACTTGGATCCTCAATTCATTATCTTTTGTCTACAGTATCGTTATGCTGCCGGTTTGGCTCTGGAATTGCTTCGAGGAATGAAGGCCTCCTAGCTCGGGCATTGCTTCTTGCTTGCAACACAGCAACTAGTGGTGATTTAGTTTAGTCTTGTGAGTTTCATTGGAATTCGTGCATTGTAATCAGCATTGTGTCTAATTAGTTTCTGATTTCTGCATATTAGAGGTTCCATATGTTGCATTTTAGTTACAGCAGAATTGTGTTTTAATTCATTAATCATAAAATATCAAAAAGATTGTTCTGGGTATTGTCTCATCCTGTCTGTCTAGGCAAGGCGTCCATTTGTCCCAAGTTACAGATTTTTTAGAGAAGTCTCCAATTTTTAAATGCAAAGTCGCCCTCTTGCTGGGCCGTACCATCTGTACTTGTCTTGTTTTCCGTGCATAAATTAAATAGCAGGTTTTAATCAGTTTTCAGTGTTCTAATTGAATCGCCATCATACTAGGATCATTAGGCATTTCGTCTCATGAGATTTGGTGAAGTTTTGAGCAAGTTGTGAGTGAAATTGTGAAGTACAGGACTGCTGTTCGTGCACGAGGAAATCTGGACTGTCATAAACCAGCATTTGAGGTTGGTTTGTTTAGTGCCTTTTCAGATCTAAGCTTCATTCATTCAGTAAAGGAAACTCTTATGAATTGTTGCAGCTTGATTTATAAGTTGATTCATATTTCTAGCAAGATCTTATCATTCATATTGTAAACTGGCAGTAGTACTGACAGTATAGATATTCTTGCTCTTCATAATTTGTAATGTTCAGCTTTTCGCTCAGTATTTGCTATTGTATTTAATTTATCTCCGCCCTATGGTAGCTACTTTCCCTCTCTGGGTTAGAAAGCACATTCTGGGTGTTGAGTACTTTCAGCATTTCAGTTATTTCTTTCAAGCATTGTTATTTGTAATACTCCGCCATATGGTCGCCCCTCACTCCATACTGGATTGGGTAGCACATACTTGGTGTCGAGTTCCCTTTCAGTACTTAGTGTAGAAGACCCTCTGACCATATGCTCACCATCATCGGCGCCATTCTTGGTTAGAGTTCCTACATAAGCAATTTGATTAAGATCCTCTGACCAATGCTCACACCTTGCCCACATCGGGATCCTGGTGTACATTCTGGTTAGAGTTGCTTCAGCACGTTTTGGTTTAGCTGCTAACCTTAATGGGTGCATTGGTTTGTAATTGGTAATTTAAAAAAAAAAAACGAAAAAAATTGGCTCAGAATATTTCACAGGACTATTTGGGATCTAGGTGGTGTTGTGACCTTTTCACACATCGCCCCATTCAAAATGGGGACCCCCTAGTTTTTTGCTCCATTCCGGTCTTTTGGCTTGGGTTTTCTTTCTCTCTCTCGCTCCGTCTCTTTTCTGATGTCCGCCTTTCGGGGGTTGCGCCCGTCAGTGAGTTTAAACATGAAATTGGCCAAGTCTAAAAATTAGGGTTTCATCTTTCTGTAATTGATCGAGGAGTCCGAATAGGGTCAATAAATTGAAAAGTGAGACTAACATTATTTTCGGTGTGCTTCCCGATTGGGCTCTCGGTGAGAATTCATCAAAATTTGAAATTGCCCCACTATTTTTAGTAAGTGTTAATTACATGCGGTTTATCGACATTTTTTGAGATTAGAGCCAGTCCACCGCAGTGATCCAGAATACATCAGACCCTTTCGTATATGCAAAATTTGGCAGCGGTCAATCTATTTTTAGCGATCCGACTTAGAAACCAAATTCCGGGGAGTTGGGCGAGTTTTCTACGCATGTTGTATATTCATACGGGTTTTGAGACCCATTAATGGTATAACATACAAAGCGGGAGCTGACCACTTTTCAGTTGATCTTAGAGGCTATTTTAGGGTTTGCATGTGAGGGGTTTCTTTTGCATCGGATGGTCCCGATACCAGGTTTTAAAGGAAGCCGGCGATGGTGTGACAATACAAATGAAGATAACCACTTTCGATAGAGCTTGCTATTTTTAGCAGTGTGTCGGCGGTAGCTTCCAATGAAATCGAGAATCTGCGAAGTCAGCGATTACCCGCAGCGAGACCATTTGTCGCATCACGAGCAAATTAGGGTTTCCAACGGAGCCTGAAAAAAGGAGTCAAAAGTCAGAATTTTCGAAAACCGATGTAAACCATCGCGATCAGCATCCTTCAGGCTATCTGCTGGGAAAATTTCAAGTCAAACGGAGCACTTACTATTTATAGTAAGTCAATTTGGAAACTGGCTAAAAATAGTAAATTGAGTGCATGTGTCAATGTCAGCAGTCAGGTCACGTGGTGAGGAGCGCCTCATCCAAATTTCAAGTCAATCGGAGCAGTGGAGCTATCAAAAACAAGAGGTTACTATTTATAGTAAACCACCTTCAGAAATAGGCTAAAAATAGCAGGGTGACTAAAAATGGCAGTGTCGACAGAACAACGAGGTCAGGAGGATGTAGTGTGCAAAATTTTAAGTCGTTCCGAGCTTCAGAGATGCAAAATCAGAGGGCTTACTATAAATAGCAGGGCATGGAAACTGGCGAAAACGAGAAAAAAAATTCCAAGTCTGGAACTTCATCCAGTAGACATGGCAGATTGCGCCCAGTTGATGAGGAGGCATGAAAATTTCTAAGAGTCAAGCTCGTCCTTCACCATGGCCAAAATGCGCCCAAGCCAGAGAAAGTCAAAGGAAGTCAACGCCTTTCATCCTTCTGCCTAGCCCAAATGCGCCTTCAAGCATATGCCAAGCACAAAAAAAATTCTAAGTATGAAGTTTATCCTTCATCAGGGGCAAAATGCGCCCAAAGTACAAGTGGTCAATGAAAGTCAACACCTTTCATCCTGAAGGCATGTCAAAATGCGCCCAAGGGAAGCTCAGGAAAGTTGAAAATTTTTCTAAGTGTTGAGGATATCTGCCACCCCCTCCAAATGCGCCCATCCTGTAGTAGGGGTGAAATGCGCCCAAAAGACAAACAAGTCAAAGGGAAGTCAAACATATCTCATCCTCCTCCATAGGCAAAATGCGCCCAAAAGCATGCATGTCAAGACGAAAGCGAGGAAGGTGAAGAGTCACTCAAAGGCGTTGTCGTCCTTCAAGTCCTAAATGCGCCCAAGGTGGTGGGTGTTGGAGAATTTCCTAAGGCGTGTGAAGTGTGAAAACAAGATGCTAAGGTGGTAAAGTGTTAGAATCTTTTTAAGGCGTGTGAGGTGGTAGAAATAAAATGCTAAGGCGTGGTTTCAAATTTCTTCTAAGTGATAAGCGCCCAAGATGATATGTGTGAGAAAATATTCCAAGGTGGTGATAATAAAATGTCAAGTATGTTATGCGCCTAAAGGATGAAATAAAATGTGAAGTAAAGCAACTTGCTAGGTGATGAAAAATTTTCAAGATGAATATCTTCCTTCGAACACAAAATGCGCCTAAGATGTTGAGTGAAGAAAAATGAAATATTTCTAAGGCGTTGGAATATTTTCCTAGTGTGGAGTAAAATGCTAGTGTGGAGTGAAGGAATAAAAGTGTGCTAGGCATGAATAAAATTTTTCTAAATGAAATTGATAAAATTTCCAACACTGGCGAATGAAACAAAATTTTCTAAGGCAAATTCTCAGAGTGCAAGATGATTTAAAATATTTTCTAAGGCGAATATTTTCTCCCTTGGAAAATACGCCTAGAACTTAGGGTGATGAATTTTCTTCTCAGAACACTGGCAAATTTTCTCAATGATGAAGTCAGAGAATGATGATGATGCAGATGAACTCAAATTTCTCAAGTCAAAGCAACAGGATGATCACAGGCGAAGAATGGATTTAAATTTGATAGAATAATATTTTCTAGGGTTCAAAATTAAAAAATTAAATGAACCCGTTCGTTGGGTACCCATGGATTCGAAGCATTCTGAAGAAAATTTTCTTTTGGGTACTGAACATTCGCGATGATAGATGGATTTCCAAGTCTTCCGCACTTCGCCAACACTTTTTCAGTGGAGAATTTAATCAGTGCTCAAATTGTGAATTTTCCTAAGGAAAATTTTTAAATTCTCTAAGGCAAGATGAATAAAATATGTTTTCAAAATGAATTTATTCGAATGATGAATTCAAGATGAGTTGCCTAGATAATTTTGATTGAATTCTTCAAAGATGAATTTTTCCAGAGATGATTCGAATTTCAAGTGACAGAGTTCTGGCTGGTGGATTAAAAAGGTGGATTTAAATTAAATTTTCAAAAATGAATTCAAAGATGCCAGTCAACGTCAAGTTTCTAGAAGAATAAGATTCCGGACGTCGAGAGACAAGTGTCAGAAATACCAGAGAGGGAGAATTCGAATTTTTGAAATGGAGTAGTGGAAATTAAATGCACTGGCTAAAATTGGCTCCTTCTAGAATTCGATTTTGAGCTATAAAATGAAGAAATTTCTCACTTATTTTTCACAGCTGGAGAAGTCGACTTGCTCTGAGCTGCTGAGGATTGAAGAGGCGCACTTAGAAGTTGCTGAATGTATTCAAGTCTGCAGTTGGAGAGGGACGCCTTGAAAATCTGAAGTCAAGAGGTGCGCACTTGCTGGTTAGAGAAGGTACGAGTGTGATTGAAGCTTGATTCATTGCCAAGGTCGAAGTTGCTAGTTGGAGAGGACGCCTTGAAGTGAAGTGAATTGCTGAGAGTTTTCAAAGTGTGAACTTGCTGATTGCTGGTGTGAAATACGAAGTCATAAAAGTTCAAATTGCTGATTAAGAAGTGAAGTGAAGTCACTAAAGTTCACTTAGAAATCTTTTCTAAGTGTTGAAGTTCGAATTTATTGAAGAAGAGGAAGCTGAGGTTTGCAAATAAGAAAGTTATTGCAGCTTCTAGAAGTCGACTGCAGCCCCTATGCAATGTCTTATTTTATTAAATTAAATTGCTGACGAATGTTTGTTATGTTGCAGATGGCTGAGGCAAGGGCAACTGGCAAGGATAATGGTGCATCCAGGCAGGCTGTGATTAAAAAGCTGAGCAAGAGATTCATGCCAGAATCGAAGTTTATTTCAAAGTTGGGCAAGCTGACAGACACCAACTTGGGCTCCGTCAACCTAGAGACCTTCAAGAACAGGATGTTGGGAATTGGGAGTCATCGGCCTTCGACCACTTCACACAATATTGTTCGAAGCGGATTATATGCAGCTGTTGGTTTTCCACCAGCCATTCAGTGCTCGGAGCTGATGATGGAGTGCGCCAATTATTACGATAAGGATCACAGATCGATCATGTCACCGGATGGCCAAGTACTAGCAAATCTTACTCCTGCTGCCATTGGTGAGGCTTTCGGGATCCCGGTGCACAGGAACATGATTTACAAATCTAGAGAACGAGCTGAGCGGATGTATGCTTCAGCATTCGAGAGATGCACGGAGACAATTAACACTCACTGGATGGGCACTCCTAAGCCTTCTCGTACGAAGCTGCCGAAGCAAATCATAGCGGAGGACCTGAAGCAAGAATATTGTGATCTCATCATGATGCTGAGCAGGGTTGGAGGTTGTGCACAATCATTCATTTTTGAACCTTGGATGTTTTACTACATCAACCTTGTGCTTGAAGGGAAGGATTATGTCAATTGGGCCGAGATGATAAGTGATAATTTACATGAGCAGCTCCTGAGCTTGAGGAGAACGAAGACATTTTACATGAGCTCTTATATTATCTATATGTTGGCACGGATGACGAAGTACAGAGGGATCTCTTACAAGGAACCTGTCGGTTGTGGCTCCCACCAGTTTAAGATATATGATGCTTGTCCGCAGTTGCATTTGGCAAGCACAACTCACTACAAGCGTGTCAACGATTCCTTCACCATGTACATCACGAGGCTGCTTCAGGAGTGATTGCATCACAGAATCTCGAGGGAAGCCCAAGAGTTGATTGAAAGGTATGGGTGCTGTGTCATGTCCCCTTCTAGTTGACATCTCTCCGAGCACAGGATTAGCCTATTATGCGACCCTCGTAGGCTGATAGGTTGGATAGAGGGTCATGATGGAGCTTGGCTCAGCTTCAGTTGGCAGTTCTTGATCAGTTGGCTTTCGTTCGGGCTCATTCGGACACTTCTTGCATAAGTTGCTATTTTTAGCAGTTATTGGCAGTCAGCGTGGGACCCCTGCTATTTTTAGCAGTATGGATTGTTAGCGTTCGGAATCACTTCAGTATTCATCAGCTTCAGACGGCTCGTGCATCGGATGAATAATGAGAGAGATATTAATATTTAATTGAATTAATTAAATATTAATTAAATGGAGTTTATAATATAAAGTTATAATATTTTATTATAACTTAAGTGATTTCAGTAAAGGGGTCGCCCATCATCAGAAAGGGGCCAATTGACGATTATATTTTATAATAAAAAATTACAGCTGAGACTATTGAAATATTAAAATAATAAAAGTCGAATTCTTTTAATAATCCCTATCTTTTAGGAATTCGCACTTTTGAGAGTATAAGGCAGTTTGCATTGGGAATTGAGCCATTATGTGATATTGTGAATTGAAAATTGATCAAGTTTGGTCTAAGCACAAAAACTTAGGGTTTCAGTCTCGAATGCATTGGGGAACGAGCCATCTCCAGTGAGAGCGATTCAGAGGGTGTGAAATAACATCTGATTTATTGCCAGATAAGAGATTTCTTCATTCTGAAGAAATTACAGAGCTTCACAGATAATAAATATTCAGGGTTTCAGAGAGTTTCTTTATCCAGAAGACATCTTGCAATCCAGGCGCATATATTCTTCATATCCAGAGATTCCAGAAGAGGCTGTACATTTTAATTAATAGCTGCTGCTGTACTCAGGCCGTACCATCTGTACCTGGCCGTACTTCTTCAAAAAAGGGCGTACTTCCAGTTTCAAGCAAATCGCCTACTTCAGATTCAGTCTGCCATTATCCTCTTGGGCGCATATAATCCTGGCATCATTTGGGATCATCAGAAGGAGGGAGAGAGAAGTAATTATTGCAGCCGTACCATATTGCAGCCAATCAGGTTCTTCATAAAAATCATTGTTTTTTTATTTGCATGCTATTGGATCTCAGTTGTAATAAGTCCAGAAGTTTAATAAATAGACTGGCATCGATATTGGCAATATATTTTGTTATTCCTGGAGCTATAAGTTTTTATTTAGATTTTCTATCATCTATTTGCAAAATCGCATTCTTTCATTATTTATGCAAAAAAAACTCAAAAATAGTCAAAAAACCAAAAACCTTCAAAAACATCAGAAAAATAGTCAGTATCGGAAACAGGGGGAAACTAGGGTTTCTACAGTGGTATCAGAGCTAAATCTTGCCATCCTAAGGGTTTAGCAGTCTTATGCAGCTAGAGCAGATTGGCTCTCCGGAGTAATACCTGCCTTGAGGCGATACTTTCGATTAATGACGAGTTTGAAGCGAGGCGGCTAAAACATAGTGGCCCGAGATGGTGACGGGAAACAGATATACCTAGGACAGAGATCCCACCTAATAACAGAGATCAGGACGATGCAGAGGTTTTGCATGCACTCAGAGATCTTCGTGCAGGTCAACGGCGGTCCGATGATGTATTACAACAGTTGGCAGTAGCACTTCAGAGATTGGGTACTCCTAGGAGACCGTCACCACATCGTGACGATGAGAGGAGTGAAGCAGGGTCTCGCAGGGCACCTAGGACAGCCTCACGGATAGCAGACAGGCCTACCAGGCCTACATTTGTGAGACAGGAGGCCGAGGAGGCTATTGCAGAGGAGGAGCATGAGGAGTTGTTCGCTGATACGCTTATGGCAGCGAACGAGGAGTGGGAGTTGGTACCACCAGAGGTCAGAGAGCGGATTACTTTTGACCGTTTTATTACTCAGAGGCGAGAGCACAACAGAGGTCGTCAGGATTGGAGACCTAGGTTCCCGAACAATGACCTAAAACATGCAACCAACAGGCTTAATCTAGCGATGTTCGATGGTAGTGGTAAAGTGACAGCTCAGGCTTGGATTAGTAAGCTGGACACTTTTCTTACATTGCGTCCGATGGCGGAGAGGGATGCAATTAGGTATGCGACACTACATCTGGAGGGAGTAGCTTACGATTGGTGGCACCACGGTATGGTTACCTTACAACATGATAGGATCACGTCATACCAGGAGTTTGTGGACAGGTTGGTTGAGCGTTTTGACAGGAAGGATCCAGAATCCTACTTCAGAGACTTAGCTCAGTTGAGACAGAGTGGCAGCTTGGAGTCTTATATTGGTGACTTTCAGAAGTTATCAGTTATGGTTCCGAACATCTCCGAGAGGCGATTGGTAGTGCTTTTCATGGAGGGATTGACAGAGCCACTGAGAGGTTGGATCAAAGCCTTTGATCCGCCTTCATTACAGGAAGCGATGAAGAAGGCACGGAGTATGGAGTTGGTAGCACCTTATAGTAGATTCAACTCTAGAGGTTCTTCATCTTTCAGGGACAATAAGGGTTTTAACAGAAACAGAGAGAAATCTGATTTTAATAAAGACAAATCAGATTTTAAAAACGATTCAAAAGGTAAATCAGCAGCTCCACCTTTGGATCGTGAGGCCCTTAACGATCTACGCAGGAAGAAGCTTTGCTTCTACTGCAAAGGTCCCTATGACGCCAATCACGATTGTCCTCTAAGACCTAAGGGCAAGGAAAATCGAGTGATGTGGGCGTACTATGAGGATTCGGAATCAGAAAATTCCGAACAGCAAGAGAGTTCTGAGGATTCAGAGGCAGAGGCTTCAGAGCCTAGAGCAGAGACAGGGCCAGAGCTACAGATACAGGAGGCCTGCTTATCTAGCATTCAGCAGGAGGGTTCATTCAGGATTCGTGGTGTGTTAGCAGGACAGAGGGTCATTACCCTTCTTGATACAGGAGCTACACACAACTTTATAGATGCTAGATTCGTTGAGAAACGCGGACTCATCACTGAGGAGTTCGAGGGCATTAGGGTCAAGGTGGCTGATGGATACACTTTGAGATGTGAACGCATGATAAAGGATCTCCCTTTACGCTTGAACAATTATGAGTTCAAGGCAGATTACTATGTTGTTAATATGGGGGATATTGATTTGGTCTTGGGAATGAAGTGGCTTCATTCATTGGAGGAAGTCACTCTTCGTCTCAAAGACATGGAGATCCGTTTTGATGTTGACGGGAAGACTCACATACTAAAAGCAATACGGGACAGCGACATCAAAACAATTTCTTTTCGTCGGATGGAGAGGCTCATGCGTCATGACATGGTAGAGTGGGTTGCCGAGTGCACTTTAGCACCTATACAGGAGGGACAGCAAAAGATTGAATATCATCCAGACATACAGCAGTTGAGAGTTAAGCACGATAAGGTGTTCAGTGATATTCCACCAGGTAGACCTCCGGATAGGGGCATAGAGCACATTATTGAGCTCGAGGAGGGCGCTAAGCCCGTTATGATAACTCCTTACAGGCATCTAAAAGATTAAAGGATGAAATAGAGAAGACAATAAAGGAGTTACTGGCTATGGGTCACATTCGACCTAGCAAGTCACCATTCGCTTCTTCGGTTGTCTTGGTTAAGAAGAAGGATGGAGCATTACACATGTGCATTGATTCGGGAGTCTGAATAAAGGAGCGATCAGCAATTATCTATACATGGTGTGAGCTTATTGATGAGCTCCATGGTGCTGTTACTTCACCAAAATTGGTTGTTGGGTATCCTTCAGTTCGAGGGTCAGTAGGTAGGACATAGAAGAGCGCCTTAGATGCCATTGTAGGCCACTTGAGTTCGTGAAGTGATGCCATTTGGAGCTCACTAATCGCCAGCTACCTTCGATCCCCGATGAGCGAGGTTTTCATTCATTCTTTGAGGAGGTTTGTGTTGGTCTTCTTCCGATGATATCCTCATATCACAGGACTTGGCGGGGAGCACTTGGCTCCTGACTGTGGAAGTATTCTTGAGGAGAGGGGAGTCCTTGTCACGCCAAAGGAATCAAATTATGATTGTTAGGGATATTAAGTGCTATATCTGATCACATTATCGGTGCGGATGGAGTGTGGATGGATCACGAATCCGCGCCATTATTGATTGGCCTACACCGGCAAACCTGACACAGTTGAGAGGGTTTCTCAGTTTGTGTGGATTCTACCGTAGATTCGTGAATGGTTATTCACGACATGCAGCTCCTATGACAGATTTACTGAAGAAGGGTGCGTTTAATTGGACTCCGGAGGCACAGGAGTGCTTTATGAAGTTTTAAGGAGTTGATGACCACATGCCCTGTATTGGCACTACCAGACTTTACGAAGCCTTTCGAGCTTTAGTGCGATGCATCAGGTGAGGGCATTGGTGCGGTGCTTATGTAGGACAAGCACCCGATTGTGTATGAGAGCTGAAAGCTCAGAGGGCCAGAACGACTTTACAGCATTTATGATAAGGAGATGCTTGCTATAATGCATGCCTTAGCAAAATTTAGACAGTATCTTGTTGGCAGCAAATTTTGCATTAAAACTGGAGTGCTTAGTTTGAGACTTACTTTTGAGCGAGATCTACGATGATAGAGCTGATAAATTAGATTAGGTAGAGGCGGGCTTATGACTTTGATATTTCATTATATCTAAAGGTACGAGCGTATTAACTGATGCTCTTTCCGTAGACCATATTTGAGAGCTCTATGGTTCTATATGAGGATTGGAGGCATATGATGGCGAGAGTATGCCAAGGAATGGATTGGGCCTCTGACATTGTTGAGGATCGTGGTTGATACGGTATACACTTGTGAATGGTCAAATCATTTACAAAAACGGGATATTTTGATTCCGGTTGGTGAAGAACATCATCGCCGGGCACTCGCGGCATACCTGGCCGGGACATCAGGTACTTCAAGACCCTCTGGGCGATTCGGAGATTCACATGGAAAGACTCGAAATGGATGTTCTTCCAATAGATGCGTGAGTGCATTTTGTCCCGTGAACAAGCGAGGAGAACCACCGTACCAGCGGAGTTTATTTGCAGCCCGCTTCCGTTCGGCGAGAAAGTGGGAATGCACATTCGATGGACTTTATTCTGGAGCTTGCCTAAAGCCCAAAGAGGCGAGGCTGCACATATATGCTGGTGTGGATTGAAAAACTACGAAGTATACCCACTTGCTTCCGATCCACCACAACCTACCACGGCTACGAGATGGCGAGAGGTATTCTTCGTGGGAATTATTTGGGACTACATGTGGATTACCCTCGAATTATTGGCGGCAGGGGATAGTCGGTTCAGTGCCGGCGGAAGGTAACCGGACTTTGTGGGACCGAGCTCACTCCGAGCACTAGTTACCACCCTCAGATAGATGGGCAGACGGAGATAGTGAATAAGTGGGTGGAAGGGTACCTCAGAAATTATATTGCGGGGCAGCAGAAGGCATGGGTCAAGTGGATTCATTTGTGCGAGTATTGCTACAACACGACATTCCACATGACTATTCAGATGTCCCCCTTTATGGCGTTGTATGGGTATGAGGCGCCGAGATTTCTAGATTTGCTACTGAGCGACAGTAGAGTGCCGATCTTTGGAGACATTTGGGAAGTCGGGATACTGGCTCCTCAAGGAGAATATGTAGACGCAGGAATCAGCAAAAACAGTATGCAGATCAGAAGAGGACGGAGAGGCATTTCGAGGTGGGTGACATGGTTTACCTCATGCTACAGCCCTACCGTCAGTCCACTCTTAGGAAGAGTGGGTCAGAGAAGCTTAAGCCACGGTATTACGGTCCTTTCAGGATCCTGAGGCGAGTTGGAGAGGTGGTATGGTGACTTTGATGACGGAGGTACAGCGTTTTTCATGCCATCCGCCTCAAGAAGGCATTGGGACAGAGTGTGGTACCATCTGAGTTCCTCCCTTAGATGATGAGGGAAAGTTGGTTTTAGTACCTGAGTCTATCCTGGAATATAGAGAGAGACAGTTGCGTAGGAGGACTATCAGGGAATATCTAGTGAAGTGGAGAGATTTGCCTGTTGAGGATGCTACATGGGAGAGCGAGGGATATCTTGCGCGACATCGAGGAGTTGAAGTTAGCGGAACAAGCAATTTCGAGGGAGAAGCTGACTGTCATGTCCCCTTCTAGTTGACATCTCTCAGAGAGCACAGGATTCGCCTAATATCACGACCCTCGTAGGCTGATAGAGTTGGATAGAGGTCATGATGCAGCTTAGCTTTCGGCCGGTTAGGTTCTTGATCCGGTTAGCTTCGTTCCGGACTCATTCCGGACACTTCTTGCATAAAGTTGCTATTTTTATGATTATTGGCGTCGTGGGACCCTGCTATTTTTAGCATTATGGATTATTAAGCCGGGTCATGAGTATTCATCAGCTTGGGCAGCTCGTGCATCCAGTTGAATAATAGAAGATATTAATATTTAATTGAATTAATTAAATATTAATTAAATGGAGTTTATAATATAAAGTTATAATATTTTATTATAACTTAAGTGATTTCATTAAAGGGGTCGCCCATCATCAGAAAGGGGCCATTTGACGATTATATTTTATAATCAAAAATTACAGCTGAGACTATTGAAATATTAAAATAATAAAAGTCGAATTCTTTTAATAATCCCTATCTTTTAGGAATTTGCACTTTTGAGAGTATAAGGCAGTTTGCATTGGAAATCGAGCCATTATGTGATATTGAGTTATTGAAAATTGATCAAGTTTGGTCTGAGCATAGAAACTTAGGGTTTTAGTCTCGAATGCATTGGGAGCGAAGCCATCTCGATTGGAAGCGATTCGAGGAGGTGTGAAATAACATCGGTTATTGCGGATAAAGAGAAATTCTTCATTACGGAAAGGAAATTACAAAGCTTCCGCAGGATAATAAATATTCAGGGTTTCAGAGAGTTTCTTTATCCAGAAGACATCTTGCAATCCAGGCGCATATATTCTTCATATCCAGAGATTCCAGAAGAGGCCGTACATTTTAATTAATAGCTGCTGCTGCACTCAGGCCGTACCATCTGTACCTGGCCGTACTTCTTCAAAAAGGGCGTACTTCCAGTTTCAAGCAAATCGCCTACTTCAGACTCAGTCTGCTATTATCCTCTTGGGCGCATATCATCCTGGCATCATTTGGGATCATCAGAAAGAGGGAGAGAGAAGTAATTATTTCAGCCGTATCATATTGCAGCCAATCAGGTTCTTCATAAAAATCATTGTTTTTTTATTTGCATGCTATTGGATCTCAGTTGTAGTAAGTCCCGAAGTTTAATCAATAGACTGGCATCGATATTGGCAATATATTTTGTTATTCCTGGAGCTATAAGTTTTTATTTAGATTTTCTATCATCTATTTGCAAAATCGCATTCTTTCATTATTTATGCAAAAAAAACTCAAAAATAGTCAAAAAACCAAAAACCTTCAAAAACATCAGAAAAACAGTCAGTATTGGAAACAGGGGGAAACTAGGGTTTCTACATGCTGGTTCATACAGTTTCCGAAATTTTCTTATATTAGGCTGCAAGGTTTTTCATCATACCCATATAGGCTGCCTAAGTACCCAATAGATAGAGTATTAATGCTAGAAATATCTAGGCAATTGCTTGCCTTTGATAAGATTCAAAAGAAGAAGAAGAAGGGAGGGGTAGAATTTCCAATTGTAATGGGCAACTCGGATGAGGTATGTCCCTCAATACAGGCAGCTAGAGAGGCTGAAAGTGAACTTCAATTTTATCATTTCTCATATCATATTAGCCGACAGCACTACTGCCCACATCATAACATCAAATGGGTACTGTCAGAGGAGTTTAAATATAAGGCCACCATTGAGGATTATTGGGCTGATGCGGCTGATGAGATTGAAGTAAGGAAAAGGATGTTTTCTCGTTTGCCGATTACTTTGATCAGGGAGTGTGAAGTGGTGCCGGTTCCAGACCAGGTGAACGAGGATATGGACGTTGTCCATCCAGATTATGCAGCAGTGAGAGATACTCCACTTCCACCTCCAGATTGGTCAGAACCTGAGATTGCTGATTTGGACACACTTTCTATCCCGGTCCTGACATTCACTAGAGCATGGGTTGATAGGCGAGTAAACAGGTTGAAGAGTAGGTCAATTGTTTTGACTTACAACATGATGGGAGATCACAGGACACCCACTACAGGCAGAAAGAAACAGATTACACGAGGTCCAGAGCCCAGAAAGAAAGAGCTAGTTCGACAGGAGCCTGTTCAGCCAGAACCTCCACGAGTCACAGTTGCATCACCATTGGAGACACGTTCTCAAGCTATCTGAGTCTCTTTATTTCTTGTCGAGAGGAATACATTGAATCAGTGCAAGTAGTAAAGGGATAATTGTTGACCTCCACGGAGAGAGTCGGTTGGCCAGAGTGTCAACGCACCTGTTAGGGTTGATCAGCAGGATGATGAGGGGACTATTACTGACCCTCAGTTTCAGCAGGAATTAGAGGCGGCCATGAATGATGATGATGATATAGTGTCAAGAGACACTCAGCCACTTGAGGACGATGAGCCTCGCCAGAATGATGTAGAGGTTGAGCAAGTTAGAGAAGTCGAGGCATAGGAGCAGCAGCCCTTCGATATACAGTACGATGTGCCTGATTGGCTTAAAGATAGAATGAGAAGAAGCCCCAGTGAGGAGCTTGATCCGGCAGTTGAGATGGAAGAATTTTTGAACACGATCAGTGCACCTCCCCAGAAGAAGAAAGCGAGAAAGTTTTCGAAGATATCCACTGAAGAGGATGGTTCCCGTACTCTTCATGTAGCTGTGCCACGAGTTGAGTGTGACCGAAATGAAGCAGTACCTGAGAATTATGTGGTCACGACTCTGGATTTGGGACGCCCCACTGGTGCGCAGATTGTAGAAGAGTGTGATAACTCCTACCTTTCCCTCAAAGATAGGTTATTCAAGAAAGAAGGGAAGTATAAGAAGTTGAAAAGAGAACACAAGGCCTTGATTGGATATGTACAGCAGTTATCTCGTTCTCGAGGGCAGGATATACCAGTGATAGAGCCTCCAGCGGAGATACCTAGAGAGTCCATTAGTGGCTTGATGGAGTTAGGAAAGATGGCACATGAGGCAGATAGGTGGGTCACGGGAGTTCGTGTTGAGACAGAGAAGTTTATGGAGGACTTTGCTTTTGCTTTTCAGCAGGCCTCTAGTATTTTGACACGGATGGATGCAGTGGATCATGCTTGGGGCGATGCTTCTATCTATCAGAGCAAGGTAATTCAACGTCTCGAGGCATTGAGGCATGTTCCGTTGCGATTGCTGATTGATGGAGGTGTCATTCAGGAGAATGACAGGTATGATTTCTCTAGATGGTATTCTTCAGCAATCACAGGGCGTGGTTTCTTCGACGCGGCACAGGCGGATTCAGCCAGGATACATAAAGCTATGGCCAATATCATTGATGGAGTTCAAAATACTTTTGAGGCCATATTTGCTAGCCGGTTGAATCCAGAGGAGGTGAATGTTGATAATTTGAGGGGTAGGCTGGTGCCTTTCTTTTCGGATGTTAAGACCTTTGTACAAGATGATTTCGAGAATACTTCTACTTTCTCCACCCTGATCCAGAACACGCAGGACTCCTTGATTGCTTGGAGAAAATCTTGTGCAAGGCATGAGCATTCAGTCACAGTGTTAGAGTTTCAGCTAGATTGCATTCCACCGATTTCAGTTCAGGAGGTTGAGGCTGTGCTTAGCAGGTTCATTGAGTTTGCAGCCAGAGAGAAGGAGAACGGGAATGTTCTACTGGACGAAGATCTTCTAGAAGACTGATTGTGGGCATTTATTGCCTTTACTATTTTTGGGAGTGAGTGGGAATCTTTGATTCATTTAATGTACCACTCCCGATTTTGGCAGTTTTTAGGGTTAGGGCTGAGGTGGCACGATTCTAGCCACTCTATTGATTGTAACCCTAGCCGTCTTTTGGACTGGGCTAGCTATATAAAGGGGGAGTCCCCCTCATTTGTAATCCATTAGAACAGGAGATTAGAATCAGAATTGAGTTAGAGCTAGAGGCTAGAGAGTAGTATATTATAGACATTTTGCATATTGGAGAAGAAAGAGAGTTTTCCCTTTGAAAACTTTTGTGGAGATTGTTGTGTAACACTTTTCATGATAATAGATCTTTTCATTGATGGCGGAATCCGTCTTGTCATGAATAGCTAGCAAGGTCTCTTCTTCCTTTCGTATCCAAGTAGCGTAATTTTCATGCAATTAGTTTACTTTGATGTGTGGCATTTTTGTTGAGGTAGCTTCTTTCATTCCATACCACTAGCGGCTTGTTGATGATAAGTTCGCCTTGCGTGGTCAACTGGACATTATCTTGAGTTTAACTTCAGTTGTGATTTGTATACCTATATGCGTCGTTTTGATGGTGTATGTATGCTAAGTTATAATCTGAACATCCTTTGCTACCCCCTTGAAGATTGCACCGATTTTGCTGAAGCTGTCCGATGCGAGGCTAGGTGAAATTTGGTTGAAGTCTACTAAAACGAAGCTCCACATATCCTGCATTTAGAGTAGATGTACAAGTTTCTTAGGCCCTATATCCTTTACTTTCTGCATATTTCCGATTAGTTTTAGGAAAACGAACCACATTGCCAAATCATACGTACAAGAATCCCCTTCAAATCATACACTGACTGTTAACTGCAAGAAGTCTGAACAATTGCGTAAGTCCCCTCGTAAGAACACAGCAATACACATCAACCAAACTGGGTCTATTCGCATTAAAGGAACCTTGGAGTTGAAAGCATGAACTTACTCGCAATCTTAGCATGTTGAATACTTTGTTCAAGAGAGAATAGAGTAGCCGTTGGGAAACTTTGTTCTGTGTTGGTGCGGTCACAAAAACCACGTCAACAGGTGGTTGGTGGACAGGTGCAACTGGTTTTCAAATTTCCACTTTGGCTTCAGGTGCGGTGGCAGTGGGACTGGTTGGCAGTTGCGGATTGCTTGAGGACAAACAATCTTTGGGAAGGGAGGACTATGATGTCCCCAAATTTATGGAGTGATTTAATAAATTTAATTAATTAAGTTGTCCAAAAATCAATAATATTTCAAAAGGATGACTTAACTGATTATTTTAATTAAAATAAAGTGGGAATATTAAATTATTTATTTATAAAGTTATCTAAATAAATTAAATCATAAAGGTACTTTATTTTTAATTAATTTAATAAAAGTGACTAAAATAAAAGAATAAATTATAAATTCACTTAAATAATATTTTTTAAAGTGACTTAAGTGAAAAATAAAATATTATAAAGTCACTTTGGAAATATTCTAGAAGCTTCTTGGAGGATCTTTCTAGAAGATCAAAATAATTCTTTATAAGGAGCTGTGAGCTAGCCTTTTGGGCATGTCTTGGATTATACTTCTCATACCAGTTTGGTAAGAAGCTTGAATGCTTGCTTGTTCGAGGGTTTGAAAACTCTAGGATACTAGGTTTAGTTGTGAAAGATCAACCCTAGTTGGAGATTGTGGAGGAATCCATCCAGGGTTTCTATAGGTGCTTCATCGCAAGAGTTGAATTGGTGCAATAGCTGATGTATTATTGCACTTCTGAATAAGGAGTTTAATTTAATGCAATAGCTGATTTATTATTGCATTCTATTGAGAGTTTTGCATAGTTGCAATAGCTGATTTATTGTTACAATTATTATTCCATTTGAAGAGCTTAATTCTGTTTTTTGTTGGAGGATTATATTGTGCAAGAAGATACAACAATTCATTCCTGGAAGTTGATTGTAGTCTTGGAATAAAATCGTGGGTTTCTTAGAAACCCCCAGGCACACTTGCAGTAGGTTAGAAGATTGTTTCCTTGCAAGAAATCATGGCATATTAGGAGGAGATTATCATCTCCATTCAAGGCAACTTATTGTTGGAGTTTGCATACAATTCTGGGCGACATTGAAGGACAGATTCATGGAACTTCTACTTGTGGTTTGAAGGAAGTTCTATTCAGTTTTAAGCATTGATAGAGGGCAGTGTCTGGGCGAATTTCTGTTTGTCTACATGAAGCATATCGTGAACCTTCATTTGAGCAGATCGCTTGCATTCTTTCAGTCATAAAGACTTCTTGGATGCGTTTTCAGGTGTGATCTAATACACAGAAAAAGTCTGTAATCTTTTCTTATATTGCTGATATCAATTTCAGGTCTTTGTATCGCCCTTATGTTGTCTTGAAAGGGCCTTAGCATGTTCAGGTCTTCATCGCAGAATTGATTGTAATAAAGCTGAGATTAATAAATCCAATCTGCATCTTATTATCAGTCAAATAGTGAAGTGTAAGGATTGCATGACAACTGTTTGTCAAAATGACTGTTGGCTGTACTGGCTCATTATAAAAGAAATTATAGTTGCATCTTCATCACAGTCATCATAGAGTATTGAAAAATCAGAACTTAAGTATTCTAGTCGTTAAGAAGCATTGCATTTCATAATAATCTAGGTATTTGAACAATAGTTATCTTGCTGTAAGTCTTTAGGTGTTTGATGGAAGTAAAATCTCATTGTAACTTCAGTCAATTACATTCTATAGTAGCTGGTTATTCAATATAGAGATTATTCATGCATGTTCTTGTCTACAATAAGAAAAAGTCAAAAGAAACATCATCTATATGCTGAAAAGAGATGGCAAGCCAAGTGTTTGACAAAATGCCAAACCATTTAAATTGAAAGTTCTAAGGCAAATTTGTCAAGGGACTTTACATTTTATTATTATTATTATTTTTCATTTTTTGAATTAAAATTTTCAATATGATATTTTTTCCTTTTCCTTTCCATTGTCTCTTTTTTTTCTAATTTTCTTTTTTCACCTTTTGAACCTATTTTTTTTTCATTTTATCTCCACTTCATGCCCTAACATGCAGGTGTCGTATGGTTGTTTATAACATTTGTTTTTACACAACATATTTTGATATATTCTAATTCAAATATTTCGTCAACCATAAGGATTTTTTCCATACATTCATTCATAGATAGAAAACCCTGCAAGTACTTGCCGAGTTGTCAAGTGCTCATGGGTTTTTCAACAACACGAGCAAACACGGGTTTAACTTGCAATTTTTGGAGGCTGATTTTCACCCGTAAACTCGTTGACTTTTGCAAAAAACTCGTAGGGTTTTAGGTGATTCAACGGAAACAAATCATGACGCATTTTAAACACACTAATTTAGGGTGAAACGTGACCTAGGGTTAAAAATCTCGAGTCAAAAATGTGACAAAGGGTTAAAACGCAAATTTAAATGTGCCAACATGACCTAGGGTTAAAAATCTCGAGGTAAAAATGTGACAGGGTTAAAATGTGAATTAAATGCTCCAAAAAGTTTAAACGCAGGTTGATTTGTGCTGTGCGGGTTAAAACATAGGCTTAGACACATTTTTGACATGTTTTTGACTTGTTTTTTCATTTTTTAAAACAATAGGAAGCATGATTTTGGTAGCAAACTGTGAATTATTTTAAGTGTTATGAAAAACAAATTCTACAATTGTAGATTCCAACAGGCTAGTTCTAATTTTTTTTCCTTTTTTTTTTCTAACCATTTAAATTTATGAATGATTTACATTTGATAATTTTTTTAGTATGTTAAATCAAAATGATTGAATTAAATTGATTCTATTTGTTGAAGTTTGTGGATTGATTAATTTAAAACGATTTATGCTGATTTTTTTCTTTTTTTTTTAATATAGGGTTCCAGTTAACATTTTAAGGTTTACTTTTAAGAGATGATATTATCATAATCAATTTTTTCAACTCAATTACCATTAACATATTTCAATTAATTTTTTTTAAAAGTATTTTTAATTTTACAGGATTTTTGAAAAAAGACATGTTCGACTTCAAATTGTTATTTTTTTAATTTCTATTTTTTGTTGCTATCAATATTGTAGGTTAATATATAATCACGATGGCATCCAGCTCTACATCTGGTTTAGACTTAGTAATTGCAAGTCAGCTCATTGGAAGGAGACTCCTTGGTAGCCATGACCCCACTTGGAAATATGGCATAATGGGACAAGTACAAGGGTTTGTTATTTGTACTTGGTGCACGGAGAGGCTTAAAGGAGGGATCAATCGCCTAACATACCATCTAGTAGGCATTCCTTGCCACGATGCCAAGCCATGTGAAGTAGCCCTTGAAGAGGTGAAGTGAGAGATGATAGCCCTTCTTGTAGGACTAGATGAAAAGAAATTGGAGAGGGAAAAGCCACAAGCAGCCAGAAAAAAAGCCATTGCTCCTAATTTGTCAAAAGAATCTGATGTAGATATCCAATGCATTGTAGGCTCTTGCCATGGTCCATGTATATGTGGTCCATCTTCCTCATCCACTTCGAGCAAAGTTTAGTTGCAAGGTTTTTTTGTGCCTAGAAATGTACCAAGATCACAACCTTCATTGGAAGCTATTGGGTGGAACAGGGAGATGCACAAAGAAGAAAATAAGGCTTGTACAAATTTTTGGTATTATAACAACCTTCCCTTCAATGTGGCAAGGAGTCAGTGTTTGGTGACAACATTGACAATTGTAGGAGGAGGATACAAGGTCCCCTCTCCAAAAGATTTAAGGGGAAAGTTGCTCCAAGATACTATTGTAGATGCAAAACAAATTGTGGAAGATCAAAAGAAGCAATGGGGAAAGTTTGGATGCAAAATTCTTTCAGATGGGTGGATAGATGGAAGGAACCACACTCTCAATTTTTTAGTGGCTTCAAATGGTGAGTTGGTTTTTCTAAAGTTAGTTGATGCCTCCAACATAATAAAGAATTCATAATATTTGAGCTTGATGTTGGAGGAGGTTGTTTTAGAGGTGGGCATAGAAATGTTGTCCAAGTTGTTACTGACAATGTAGTGACATATGTGGTGGCTAGAAGATTGCTTCAAGAGAGACATCAAACACTTTTTTGGACTCCTTGTGCGGCTCATTGTCTTGACCTACTTTTGGAGGACATAGGCAAAATTGATTGGGTGAGTCCAATTGCAGAAGCAAGAGATATAACAAAATATATTTATAATCACCCATGGGTTCTTCGCTTGTTGAGATATCACACCAAGGGGAAAGAGCTTGTGCGATCAGGTGCTACAAGGTTTGCACCTAATTTTCTAATATTGTAAAGTATTTCCAGTTTATTGAATCCCTTGAAGCAAATGTTTGTGAGTCAAGCATGGGTAGATTTATATTATTCAAACAAGGTTGATGAAGAAAGAATCACAAAAATAGTCTTTGATGGTGATTTTGCAACTAGAGCTATAGAGATTGTCAAGGTAACTTCAAACCTATTTTAATTTTCAAATTGAATTCTTTATTTTTAAACTTTTGTTTCATTGTAAGTTGTAATTTAAATTTGCTTCTACTTTGTACTTTGTAGATAACTGAGCCATTGGTGAGGGTTTTGCGCTTGGTGGATGGCGAGAAAAATTCAATGGGATATATTTATGAGGCCATGGATAGGGCCAAAGAGGCCATCCAAAACTATATCGAGGGGGATGAAAATAGATTTGGCCCTACTTGGGAGATCATTGATTGGAGGTGGAACAATCAACTCCACCAACCCATTCATGCAATGGGGTACTATCTCAATCCCAAGTTTTTCTTCTCTGATAGTTTTGTGGATGCTAATGGGGAGGTTATAGAGGCCCTATCCACATGTATTGAGAGGATGATGCCTATAGTTGCAGTGGGAGACCTCATCATTTCAAAGTTGTAGAATTATAAGGCAGCTAGGGGGAGGTTGTTTTTTTCACAATTAGCTATATGCGGAAGAGACACCCAAACACCAAGTAAGAAAAAGTGAAGCCTTATATCTTGCAAGTTATAAATTACAATTATTAATACTAATAGATTGTTGTTTATTTATGAAAACTTGAATTTCTTATTTGTAGGTTCTTGGTGGGAAGATTGGGGTGGAAATACCCCAAATTTGCAAAGGCTAGGCCTCCAAATTTTTTCTCAATCTTGTAGTGGTTCTGGCTGTGAGTGCAAATGGAGTTTTTTTGATGCCATTCACACAAAGAAGTGTACGAAGTTGACACAACAATGCCTCAATGATCTTGGTTGTCACAAGAAAGTTGGAGGATGAACCAAAGGAGCTTATTGATTTAGATGAGATTGATCCCTATAGTGATTGGATCATGCAAAATGACGAGACCTCCTTGTTTACAGAGGATGTGATTACTGATTTGGAGAGGTATGTTATGGAGGATGTGGCTACAGTTGATGCGGGTGAGATTGGATTGGATGACATTGATATGGTGGAGGAGAAGTCATTATTATCTAGTAGTAGGGTGGAGCAACATACACAATCTTCTAGGCCATGAAATGACCCACAAATGAGATGAGGAACATACCCTCTACCCCCCAATTTTTCACGAGTTTGGGGAAGAGGAAATTGTAATTTTCTACTTGCCTAGATATGAAATTTATGATGATGATTTTCAAAGGCAATCATCATCAATTCATAATATTTATCACTTAGCAACTAGCTATTATATCCAATTCAATTATATGACTGTACATGATGATGCGATTTTGTAATCCATATGTAGTAAAGAATCAAAGTTAATAGAAAACACTTCTTCATGCTCTTAAAACTCGTTTGATATATTTGGTAACTGAATTATGCAAAAAAAGGTATTTTTTAAAGAAATTTAAGTATTTTTTAGGTTGGCGAGTTTTTGCCAAGTTGAAAATTTTGGGCTTGCCAAGTACTCTTTGAGTTTGAGTTTGAAAACTATGCATTCATGAATGTTCCGGCGAGAATTGATAAGCCTACCTCCTCATTGCTGGCACCATATGACTTCATCACCTTGTACAAATGGGTTAGCTATAGGATTATGTACAGTTTGCCACAGTCTGGTTGTGCTTGTGTAACAACCACCCCTAATTTTTTTTGTTTGTTTGCTAAGTGTAATGTAGATGCAGATTGTTTCTTGTTTCAAGTGTTTTCAACAATATAATATTCATAGGAAACATTGCAAGGAAGGGAAATGAACCATGAAATTGCATTATCTTCACATTGAACCATTACATATCATATTGGCAAATGATAACAAATGAAATCAGACATACATAAAAGTCATACATGGGCAGCAGATAACAATGATTCTTAGACCTGATAAAAGTCATACATGGGCAGCAGATGCATTCAAACTTGCACAACACAAAAGCTACAATAGGAGTTAACGAGACACCGCGATCTCCCACCAATTAACAGCTGCACGAACCCTCGAGATAGGCAGATTTTAGGCCTTTAGAACAGCAGACCTGCCTGTGCATCAACTCCCAAATGGCATGGCTCCCTAGGAGGGGCGATTTGCCTCTAAAATTCAATATTTCACCAAAAATTGCCAATGAACACTCCAAATGTGGTGCTCAACTATGATAAATCTTTTGAAACAATACCCAGAACACGTTTCCGATCACCAATGGAGTTATGAACAATTTGGTACTGTTGAATATTTTGTCATTGATGTCAAAGGTTTATCATTTTTCTTGGGTCGGTAATCTGATCATGTTTCTACTCTTCAGAAATATTTTATCATGTTTCCTATGATTTAGTAGTTTCCTTTATATTTTATGAAACATGATATAACCTAAAGGTAGCGGCTAATATTAATCTACCTCCTGAATCAATGCCTGCGTGGATGTGTATTGACAAGGATGTGCATCTTCAGCAGGACGTGGGTGTGTAATTGCTGTGCAGGGATAATTTAAGTCTATTCAAGGCAATGTCTCTATTCAAGGTGATGGCTCTATTCAAGGCGATGACTATAGATTTTTAATAGCAAAAATATCTTCGTTGAATTCGTTGAGGGTGGCTTTAGATCATGGAGAGATTATTCGTTGTGGTAGAGTCTTTATTCCTTGTATTGATATTTTTATTGGCTGTGCTAGAAGAAGGCTCTTTGTGGCATTCGAATTGTGCAAATATTATTCTTCAGAGGCACGGGAAAAGAGTTTCGTTGACTTCATTTTTTATGAAAGAATTTAATAAATTCTTTCTTTGTCGTATTCTTCATAGTAATGATTGCATTAATTCTAAGTTGCTTTGCATGGAATTCGTGGTAGTGTTGAATGAATGCCTTCGTGCCATTTTTATCAGTGTGGACTTTATTCTCCAGATATTGCGAATAGTGTCAATGGTCTAAAATATAGCCTCTATCGTATTCTTCATTGCATCTTTTTTGGATTCGTGCTATCTATCTTCAGATACACACATGGGAGATATGTCACAATTTTTAAGTGTGTTCATCTGCATACAATGTTTGGGTGATTCGCATGGGAGAAGTGAAAAAGTCACCTTATTTTGAAAACAAAACTCTTAAGCCGTATTCTTATTTTGGTGATGCTCTTGCATTATTTTTGAGTTGACTTCATATGGAAAAGTGTTGAAGCTGAGTTTTGTGGGTGGATGAAAGAGTTTAAAGGCGGATTGCATAAGATGTTAGCCGTGTGAGCTGTAAGAGTTAATTTGAGCCTCTGTGCATGGAAGTCATGTGATCGTATTTTGAATTCAAGTTGAATC
>VDFB02380831.1:0-41139 GCA_007258455.2 Sequoia sempervirens
AAGCTCTTCACAACCATCCATGCATTTTTTCTAGATTGTTCTCTAGGTACATTTTATTCAATATTTTGTGTTTTCACACTCTAGTGAATTACTTGGACACTTCAACTTCTGGAAACTTTTCGTTTACATGGGATGACTTGTTTTTGGTTGTTCTATATGTATTTCTAGTATTATATCCTATTTGGGAATTATAGACATCTTTTTCATGCACATTATTTTTTGTAGACGCACTAAGATAAAGTGTCATTCTAGTGTATATTGTTTTGGGGATTTTGCACATCCTGTTGTGCCTTTTGTATTCGCACTATGATATAAAGTTCCATGGGGGGTTGATGTTTTCCTTTGGTTTTCCATCACGCCTTTTTCAAGTGAGTGTCCCTTCCATGACAATAGTGAATCCTAGTGATTCTTGCCTCATGCGTGTATGCCTTAGTTTGCACACCCTTTTATTTGCAGGTTGTTTCTCCTACATGCACTTCTTAGTTTCACATAGTTTTAGTGTACCTGCCATGGCTCTCCTTTTTCAGCATTATGGGGGGGTTTCTACTGTTGGTTCTAATGCTTCTTTGGTTTTGCAATTTGGAGTGATCTACGCATCTAGTTCTTGTTCCTATGTACTTTCAGATGCAATGTACATTGAAGCAACTGGTTACATGCATTTTAGTGAGATGGATCATTTACCATATGGACACTCTTACATTCCTATTTCTAGAGGTTTTTAGGGTTTTTAGCTACTCCCTAAGTTCATCTTAAGGGAGGGTATTAGAGTAATCATACATTAGCTAATGATTAATTAATATTTAATTGATTATTAGTTTAATTTATTCTTATGCACTTAAGCTAAACTTAGGAGCTTTTTTTAAGTTAACTAAGTGCTTTTCTATGTTAACTGAAGTGAGCTATTATTAGACCATTCTGTCTCATTGTATGTGATGTTGAAACTTTTCATGATCTAATCCATTTACCATTTAGTGTTTCTCCTATAAAGCACTCAACCCTCATTGTATTATCTCTCCTCTACTTTCTCAAGCTTTCATATCTTTTTGATAGCCTCTTGCTTTTGTAGCTTTTTCTTGTTGAGGAATATTACATGTATATTGTTTACAAATCTCTTGTGTGGAAGGTGTCTTTGTTCGTTGTTTGATCCTATGGCTCGTGTTTTTCACAATTATAATACAAACTTCATAACCTTGGAGCAACACTAGCACTACTAACCTAAACAAAATCTTAGTGGATTTTTAGTCCCACAAATCAAAATCATAGTACCTATTTTGTAATAAGTATAATGCTCTCCACTTATCTTGAATTCTTTTCATTGTTCAATTTTTCTAACTAAGCTTGTTATTGAAATCAAGCCCTATGTATTTGTATTTTATGACTATCTCAAGTGGGTTTCCCTCGAAATATATTTTATAACTATGTATTTGTACATTATATTCTTTCTATCTTGTTGGTGTGAGAAGATCAAAATATTTGTTTCACTATTGTTGACTTGCATCCCCCAACTTATTTACAAAATTTTGATATCCCCTAAAACCCAAATTACATTTTTTATAACCCAATTTTTTTAAGAAAATGTTACTTAGTTTGCCCCTACAAGAACCTTGATATTGGAATTAACATTGACATTCTCTTAGTTCTATAAATTTCTTTGAGTATTTCCTTTTAAGTATCTAGGTGTAGAACCTAATTAGGTAGTATGAGTGAGTGTCATAGCCTTTTTAATACTCACTAGTGATCTTATTCTTAGACACTTTATCTATTAATTTAGAAAACCACACTAATATGCTGCATTATAAATGCTAGAATGATAATATGTGTAATATTTGATCATGCAATGCATAATTAAGACATCTATAAATTAATAGTAAGCATATACCACCAAACAATATCCACCATTGAGACATCCAAGCCATTAAATTAAATTTGTATTTTCCTTATTAAAAATGGGTTCTTATTATATAGTTTGAATAAATAAATATTTTTTATTAAACTTAATTTTTCATTTAAACCTTTGTCACAGTCTCATTTAGTTAGGAAATTATCTCAAGTTTATGAGTCTTCACTACTAACAATGTAATATATCATTACTACATTTTCAGTTAATTATCTATTTGTACTACTATAGAGTGCAAAGTGTGATTGTATAATCATTATGTTAACAGGATAATTATTTAATGAGTTTCTATAGGAATCAATTTCATTAGAGGAAATGTCATAAAAATAAATTGTGCGTATACTTTGAACTTGATAAGAGCATTAGAAGCTTTAAAACATTTTTGTAAGACAAAAAGTTTAATATACAATAGTTATTTGTAATCAAGATAAATCTCTATGACATGATACAACTTCTTACAACTTCTTGTATAATTCCTTTACAATTAATTTTCATAAAAACCATCAATGTACTTAATTAACAATAATAGACTTTCTAAAATGTTTTCTTGTTTCCAAAACTTTCTTGATGCCATGGGAGATTCTCATGGTAAGTGTTAACAACATAAAATGAGCCCAAAATTTGGGCAACTAACCTTACCCTCTATCCAAGGCTATAAAAACAATCCTTATGATAGTGTTATGATATTTGGATTGCACATCTTGTTTTACCTTAAGAATGCATTTAAGTTCAAGACATCAAACTCATAATATCATGATCCAATTCAATTAACACACCACTACCTAATAGCCATGCATCATAAGAGACTTCAATAAAATACCATTGGGATCCTCTCACATCCACCAAAGGAGATTACAAGCTTCATGCTTTGTGGTTGTCATAATAAGATCACTAGATCATTCTTGATTATTCATGTATCAAGATTACAAGATTATTCCTACATAATCATATAATAAGATCACAAAGTTATTCATACTTAACCATGACCACGGTATTAACCATGAAGGATACTTATATACATAAGTTTATTCCATAGTATTATAGAACGTATCATAAGGAAACAAGGAAAAACTACTTGTAGTTTAATAGTTCACAATGGAAATTATTGAAAAATGACTTAAATATCCTTAAGAATAATTATTAGATTGTAATTAATAGAGGGATTTATTTCTAATCAGGGTTAGTAAATACACTTATATATAGGAATCAAACCCTTATGACAATCTAGGTCACATTATTTCTACATGGAAAATCAATGCATTTTTGACAATATAGGTCACATATAGTCATAAAGTGATCATAAGAATTTATGAAATCTAGGTCATGCATGCATTCATAAAGAGATCAAAATAATTATGGTTTTCATGTGAGAATAATCATACCACAAGGATTTTCATTACAATGAACCTTAAAACTCAAATGAATGATCCCAAATTCATAGAATGATAAATGTGTAATGTGTAGGTTATTAGGAAAATGTTAATATTAAGAGATATGAAGACCAATACTAAATAGAAAGATCAATACAAAAATGATAATCAATTATTTAATAGAAGTTCAAAACATAATAAAAACCAACTCAAATTTAGGGTATACCTATTGTATACATGCATAGTCTACAAGCTTAGTCTATGAGGGTTTGAATAACAATCCACTATCTAAAAGATAAACCCAAAATCCTAGCTAAAAAATATTGGAATATGTCATGATGTGTGGAAGAGTCATCAATAGCTTACATTCAACTATTTAGGATCAAATACAGTTGAAATAAAGAAATTTAGAAATATTTTTACTTGATTAGACCCATTTTATTTGGTGTATAGATGAGATATGTTCATACCGAGGTATGGAAATATATCATTTATACACCTCTACATAGAAAAATATCATTATTAAAAAATATAGGCATACACTATAATATAGGAGCAATGATAATATTGTGCACATAACCCATATCCAACTTGACAGTCAACAAAACTAGTCATTTCTTTGTTATATTTTAAACCTTGTAATCTAAATAAAGGGATAAAAAAAATACAAAAATAAACCTTCCAATACTATGAAATAAATCTAAAAATTGATGAAGCAAGTTGAGCCAAGCTCTATGTAATTCCCACATCCAACTTATATCAAAAAAAATTCTCACAAGGAACTTTAGACTTCTAAAAATCCTTCCCAAGCACAACATGCCCAAAAATCCATAAGTAAGATTATTGCATGGGTTGTCAAGGTCATGTAGGGTGGAAGCAAGAAGTTGGGTCCACATTTAGGGGAAGTGTCAAGAAAAACAAAAAATTCTGACAAAAATAGGTACCCGTTTGGTTTTGGGATAAGGACCTTGAACCTAAATTTCTAAAACGGGTACCCATTTCTAATTACATCATATTCCTTCTCTCCTTTTAGAATGGGTACACATTTCATAAAATTTAAAATTTGAAACCCATTGCTTTGCTTTTTCTTTAGGCTTGTAAACCCACCCCTTAGCTTTGGACTTGCAAGTATAATGTCATGAAAATAACAAGAGAAAAACTAACTTTAGCAATATGGTTGTCTAGTTTTTAAGAATTTTTGATGAGATTAAAACCCATTATAGATGACGATGTCTAGTTTTCAAATACATATAATTGAACTTGTTTTTCTATATAGAATTAATTTCTAAGGAAACTTGTCCATAAACTTGAAATGTCAGGTATTAGTATTTTTTTAATAACTTTTAATATTTATACTTAAAAAAATAAAATTATATGATATTAATATAGACATTATTATTTACACAATAAAAAAAATTATTTTATAATTATTTTAGCTCAAATTATGTTGGTCGTACATGAGGGTTTTCAAAAAATACAATTAGGGTGAATTAAAAATTAAATAATAAATATGTATTTGGAAAATAATTATAAAAAATGGCCTCATAAATCTTTAGTATAATACACATATTTCCCTAAAAATAACTATTTTTTTTTTTTATTTAGGTCAAATTATGTTGGTCATACACATGCATGTTATGGTCCTTAAAATATAACTTTTAAAAAGTGGTTTTTATACAGACCTATACGAAATTAATTTGTGTCATCTAGGTATTAGAATAAATTACATGTTTGAAAACTAGTCTCAAAATCCTACATTTCATATTATTACAATTTTTTAAGATTCTATGTGTTAGGGCTTCCAATTTTTAGTTCAATTGTGACAAACTTTGATTTTCAAGAAAAACACTTCCACTTTTTGACCAAAAAGTGGACCCAACTTCTTGCATTCTTCATGCAACATACTACCAAACTCTTATATAACACCAAAAATATCTACAAAAATCTCTCATGACACCAAAACAACAATACCAAAACTTTCCATGTATGTAAGAACTCTCAAGAATGGCAGTGGGGAAAATGAAAAGACCAATAGTGTTATTTCATTAATTCGGACTTAATATGTTGGTAAATTAACTTGTAAGGAAAGACAACTCAAAAACCCATTCCCACAAAATCAAACTCAAGATGATAATATAATAAATGTAGAGATAAAATATATACATTAATTTAAATTTAGGACCAAGGTGAATATTTATGTCTAGTCATTAGGTTAGGGACCCTCGCCAACATAACATAAATACATCCTTCATAAAAAAAGACCACAAAGTTAATAACAACAATAACTAATGATGTAAACCAACAAGGTGTGTAACCTGCCACATAGGAAACACTATCTAAAAGGCTTCCTCTATATAGTCCCACTTTTTTATGTTATCAAGCCCTTTTTAACGTATTATGTACCTACACCCAAAAGATTAGGTCATTAGTAAAATCTACATTAAAAATTAGAAATGATCATAATTTGAATCATAGCTTAGTCATTCTTAAATCAAAAATACATATATACATATAATACATGCACACATACATACATATATGTGTATATATGTATATGTAAATATATATGTATGTATGTATATGTATGTATATGTATATATACATATATATTTACATATACATATATACACATATATGTATGTATGTGTGCATGTATACATATACATACATATACATACATACATATATATTTACATATACATAAATATATGCATGTATGTATATATATACACACATACATATAACCTCAAGATTTATGACACAAGGTGCATTATTAGGAATGAGTGAAAATAATTTTAGATTTGTCAAATAAGTTTTCACTTGGAAATAACAATAAAGCAGAGTTCCAAGCCCTTTTGGAAAGCCTTAGATTGTACAAAGAAAATAACCTATCCAACATTGGCATCGAGGGTGATTCGCTCATCTACATAAATGCCATTACATGCCACAATATCTCAAACTAGAAATTAAAGAATGGCGGTAAAATAGGTTTGTTCATGACACTGAACTTTTTTTAATCCTGCCAATACCAAAATTTATAACATTATCATCCAGCTATCCCTGTAAAACCTTACTTTAATCATGAGAGACTTGGGTCTCATTCAAATGTTGGTTAATTGAATTGACAATTTTATTAAGTTGGACGAGGATCCCTCATATAAGACAAAAAGGTTTACTAAGGTTTGTGCAATGATAGGTGTTGTTTCAAATGCAACCAATTTGGTCACAAAATTATTGGATGCTTGATCAAGTCTACATTGTGCTTCCAAACAATTAGCCTAAAAAATGGGTTCAAAATATTGGTAGCCCTGATGTTGAATTTGTTTGGTTAGAATCATGGGATTTTCTTGAATAACACCTCAGCGATCTCCTTTTGTGATGTGGTTGCTAGAAATAGTTCAACTCAAGTGGGATCACCTATTAAGGAGGATCTTTTCTCCTTGATGGCCGGTAAATATTTTGAGTGTGATCCTATGGATCCACAACATCATGATTTCCTTAAGATTGAGAATGACCTCCTTAATGTTTTTCAAATGATCAAGATTTTGGATAACAAGATAACATGGAGGAAGTTGATAAACTAGCATCTACTATGATTACCACCATCACTCAAATTGCGAGCAAGATTTTGAAATCAAATATTAGTTTACTAGGTAAATGAAGAGAAAGGAAATTTGAGGGAAAAAGACTAAAAAAGGAAGCTAAAGATTCTTTGGATGATGGTACATAGTGGACTATAGAAGCCCTTCTAACTAGAAGCAAAAATGTTGGTGTAGGTTTTTATTTTTCTAGTGGGTTAATTTATTTTTCCTTAGTCCTAGGTTTTTCCTACACTTTTATTAAGCTTACTTAGGATAATAAAGTGAGTTTATTACTAGGAGATAAATGATGTGATGTCCCCTTCCTTAAAAGGTGGAACACTTTCCACTTTTGGTGGCCATCTCCTCTTTTGGTGGTCCATATACACTTTTGGTAGTTAATTCCTATTGGTTGGATTTGCCACCTCCATCATCTCCTTAGTTCTATATAAACTCACTACCTAGCTTATATTTTCATACATACTCTTGCGTATTCTAGCATTGTTGCATAGTTTGACATACATGCACCTTGATGCATGTAGTCATTGTTCTGCAAATTTGCTTTGAGCTCCTAATGCAATATTGTCATCTTGAAATTTGCACATCTATTGGAATCTCAAGTTTGTAATTGTGTTATTTAATTTACAGTTTTATAACTTATCTCTCTCATAGGAGATCCTGGTTATTCAATTTATTTCATATTTCTAATCAAAGCTTAGATTTTGAGAGTTTTGAGTACTTGGATTCTTGATTAAGAGATTGGAGTTTTTTGCATGATCTTGTAAATTCCTATATGCTCTTCTCTTATGTTTCAATACGATTTAGAGAATCAGAAAGGAATTATGAAGATCTGTTAATCCTATATTTACATGTGTGTTTTTGGTGAGATCCAGTGATTGCAACTATTCTAGCTATAGTGGTAGAATTTTTTACTGTCCCATTGCATTTGGGAGGCTTGAGAAAGTTAGATTTGGATTTTGTTTCACTCAATTTGGCCACCATATGACACAATAACAAATAACGGTTTGAAGCTCAGATTTGGCGAACAACTTTTTGTAGGATCATTTTCGGCCCAAACGGACATTACCATTACACTTGAATGGCCCAAAAACCCCTATTCTCATATAAAATTTGTCTATTTTAGATGAATTTGATTTTTGACAAATTTTTCTTTTGCTAGATGGTCATATCACTACAAGCTAAATTCAACCATTTTAAAAAAAATTCAAAACTTTTTGCCACAGTGTCCATTTTTTGCAAACGAGATATCCTTGGAAAGCTAGAGATGAGCAATTTCCATCCACGAAGGTATTAAAATATATTTTTTAAATATTTTGCCAGATATTGCAGGTTGAAGTTGTTTGTAGCTTTTTTCTTCAAGCCATAACTTCCACCCCAGAGCTCCATTTTTTGGAAACAAATAGGTGTTGAAAAGGTATTGAAGAGCACCACACAACTACAGGGATAAATCTTTTTAATTTTGTATCAGGGTCACTTTGTATCAGAATTTGTAATTTTGGCCATTGTGGGTTTTTTGAGCACTGTATCTTGGAAAAGGCTTTATAAATGCACTAAACTATAAAGTGCCAACATTGTAATATCTTGGAGGGGTGATTTATGAGACTAATGGAAAGGGGAGTGTCTCTTGGTGTCTCTTTTTGCACTCACTTAAAGTTTTTTTGTATCAATCTTTGGGGGATTATATAAATAATTTGTAATCATAAACTAAGATAAAGTTCCATTTATGGGGGGTTAAGCATCTCTCTTAAACATTATTTCCATCCTTCTATTACCAAACTAACTTTAGATAACTATTTTTCCTAGAAACAAGGGATAAAAAATCATTGCCTTGAGCAAGATCTACTACCCTATCTCCTTGGACTCGTTCCTGAGCCAAGTGAGTATTATTAGAAGAATGCATGGTTTAATAATAATGGCATGGTATATGGACTAATATGTCTTACTATTCCCAAGGATATTCTACATCATGTAGAGCACACTGAGTTCCCTTTCACTACTTGGACCATCATCCAACAGTTGTATGGAGACATTGGATCTTCATCTAAAAGTGATGTTTCCTTGGAGAACTAGGCTATAGTGGATGATATTGATACTTATGTCAAGACCCATTTTGTGTGGACACATCTTATGTGGATGCTCAATTCATTGATACCTTATCACACGTACCTGTTGTAGCTTCAAATTCCAAAGATGCTTCTTTGAGAGCCTCCAATGATTCATTGAAGCAGGATCATTTACATTTTCTAGATTCAGCTCATTGGGACCAATTTCTACTAGAAATCTCTTGTTTGTTTGTAGAGTCCCTCATTTCGGATGTAGATGACACTATTGAGGACACGCGTCTTCTCTTTGAGGACAAATATTTGTTTCTTGTATCTATTGCTACTTCAAAGTCTATTGTTGCTTCTTCGAAAGCTTCCAATGACTTCTTGCAATAGGATATATATAATCTTTTAGATTCGACTTTATGTGATGATCTCTTGATGGGAATTTCAGAATTGTTTATGGAGACACATATTTCATATTTGGGAGACACTATTGATTGTATTCATCTTCTCTTTTATGAGGTTGATTCTTATTCAGTTGTGGTGAGGGAACACTTTAACCCTCTTGTTCATTCCCTACATGATCATTCCTTACAGTTTGATATGAGTATGGATACTTTGGATCATCATTTGGAGATACTTGAGTTTTTAGATGGTGTTCTACATTAGTCTTTAGGAGATTTTAAGTTTTCATTTTCAGCAGTGTGGGCTAAAACACCTGATTTGATTATGGGATCCTTCAACATCGACATGGAGATACTTGAGCCGAGTTTAGAGACTCCATACATCTTGAGTTTTATTCCTACACATTCCTTTTAGAAGTGGGGAGATATCTCACATACACCTTTGGTTTTGTTTCTTCCTAAGGGGAGGAATGTTGTTTGACAATGTAGACAATCTTTTACATCCAACTTTGAGCATCTACCATTGGATCTCTTTGGGGGCAGGGGGGCTTCTTTGTCCTTCCACTTCATTTCTCTCTCTATTAAAGGGTGTGTACTTCCTTTTTGTGGGATGAAGTTTCTTCTTCTTTGGGAGGGAATTTTATATGTACATGGGTACCTAACATGGCTTTATTTGTTGGGACCCATCATCTTTTACATCCATCTAAGCTATGCTTAAAGGGGGGTGTTGGTGTAGGTTCTTATTTTCCCACTGGGTTAATTTATTTTCCCTTAGTCCTAGGTTTTTCCTACATTTTTATTAAGCTTTCTTAGGATAATAAAGTGAGTGTATTACTAGGAGATAAGTGATGTGATGTTAGGTTCCTTAACGGGTGGAACACTTTCCACTTTTGGCGGCCATCTCCACTTTTGGTGGTCCATATCCGCTTTTGGTGGTTAATTCCTATTTGTTGGATTTGTCACCTCCATCATTATGAGACCCCGTTTCACATGTGATTAATTCTAAACCTAATTTGTGATATGATTTTCTTAAATTGATGATTAGATATATTATGGATGATAAATAAGGTGATCTTTTGGAAAAATCCTTGTAATTTCATTTTGACATTATGTTCTATTGTCACTACCATGAAGGTGGAATACACTAGTATACTATGGAATGCAGATTGAAATTTAAATGGATTATTATATGGTTAAAGTTTAGAATATTCAGCTAATAGATTAATGTGATATACAATGTTACCTATGATCGTGTTGGTAATGTGTAGGAAGGCAACAATGTTAGCATGAGAAGGGAGGACTGGATCGAGAGCAAATCAAAAGACATCTTCTTGAGGATATAAATTTAATATGTTGATAGATTAAGAGGTGAAGGTTGATATTAAAGGTATAATTTATTTTGGTTTGTGAGAATATTTAATTATGCGGGTTAGGGGTTGGGAACCCTTACCCAAGTGTGAAACTCGGATGGATCTTTAAGTGGGTCTTTAAAGAGGGTTGTTGGTCAATTTACTTGGTTGGGATACAAAAATTAATCCCCTAGGGTCTATACCTTAGTGGTAGGGGTCAAGTGGGCATGCAATAGGGTCCCAAGGACATGATTTGACTACTGAAAAGTCCTCATAATGAAGAGTGACGAACTTTCAAGAGATGATGGGGGGTGAAAAGATTTGGAGTTGTCCAAGTGCATGTTGCCTCTTTAATGAGAAAAGACTCTCATTGAATAAGGGAGGTACACTCCACACCTCCCCATCCAAAAGGTTGTAAGTTGAAACTCCTATATAGTTGGAGAGGAAGAATGGGTAGGGTGATACCCACTTCTCCTCTTGGAGAACTTTGGTGGAGATGGTAGAAATAATTAGAAGGGGAGAGGAGACCAACTCTTTGGAAAGATAGTGACCAAGATGGCTTGGCTTGGAGAGGAAAGCTGAAGGAAATAAATCATTCCCTTCACCTACAAGAAAAGAGATAAGTTCTTCCTAGTTAAAACCCTGGTTTATTGGTTGTAAGAAGGTGACATAGTGTATGGATCATGGCTGAAAATAGAGAGTAGAAAGCCTAGATGCATGAAAATTGTGCTATGTTAGTTTATCCCTTTGTAAAGATGAGAAAATACTCCATTTATCATTGTGGAGCTAAAAGAAATCCTTGCTCGAGGGTATGGCTAGAGCCCACGAGGCTCCATGACACCATTGCGGTAGGGTGGAGAGCAAGAACTAGTTCATAGGTACGTAAGTCATTTATTTTCTCAAATATTGTGGTAATACCGTAAGTTTAAAAAGATGAGTTTAATTTTTTAGAAATAAAAAGATCAAGCCCTTAAATGCTTCAATTTGTTGCTAATTTCACCTCTATGTATTGTTGTAATGAGAAGAGTTTAAATAAGGAAATGGTGTTTTGTAGTATTGAGAAGAGAAATTACACCTTGATCTTGCATTTAAACAAAAGGTTGAAATAAAGAGGGATTTTTTGTTGGTATTTGAAGGGAATATTATGTAAATATAATTGCATTTTCATTTTTATTGTTCAAACAAGTTCTTTATGTGACAAGCATTTCTTTGTAGCCTTACAAGTTAAAGAAAAGTGTTGTAATTCCTTATGTGTGGAATGAAAAAAGATTTTCACCTAAGAAGAGAAATAGATTATCTAGAATGAAAGAAAAGCTCTCATTGAGTTGAAAAAAAAAAGAGAGATCATTTATGTTTTTATCTAAATTTCAAGATTTCTCAAAATCAAATCAATTTACATTTCATATTAAATATATATAGGTATGTTTGCCAATCCATAATAATAATAATAATACTTGTTGGAAGCATTGATTCTATTTTATAAAAAAACAAAAGAAAAGAAAGGGAAACATTTTAATTGCAACAATTGTGAAATATGTATATTTACATAAATATTAAATGCTTTATTTTACTATACTCATTCTAACTGTTGCCTTTGCACGCCCTCACTGGTCTGAAGTGTGCTAAGATTTACATCATGCATAGATGAACTTGTTACATAGAATTAGGCGAGATTGGTCATTTGAAGTTTTCTTGGTGAAATGAATGAATGGTTTTAATGACGTCCACATACCATCGTCTATGGGACCAAGCAAAACTTTAACCATTTTCAAGTTCTTTTCCATGTTTCATTATAGATCTTGATCGAGGAAAGCTAGCAATAGACTATAATGTGATGGAAGCTCTTACGCACCTACAAAACCAAATGCCCATCCCATGTTATGCCCATCCTGCATCAACTACGGAGACCCCACGTGTTTGTCAGTTAAACAAAGTACACAAACCTGCAATCGGCATGGATGCGGCTGCCTCGTTTCTTTCGCCCGCCGTGCAAACCCTGTCCTCCGTACGCTGTCCTGTCAACGGGCCATGCTCTAATTCATAACATATTTCAACTATATAAAATTTAATTTCTTTGTGCCTTCGTCATTGTAATATTTTATATTATTTTTAAATATAATGAGATTTATTTTCTCTGGGAAATATAATAAGATTTATTAAAGAATATCTTTTAATAAAATGGAATGCCTCATTTTTACCGTAGATATTTTTAATTGTATTAATTTAAATTATATATTTTTTAATTATATTAATTTAATTATAATAAATAATAAAATAATAATTATAAATTATATTATAGTATAAATATATTAAAATGTTATTTAAAAGCATACAAAATAAATATATTGAAAATAAATCTATAATTGTTTAATCTTTTATTTTTTAAAACAATTTTGAAAATATATGTTATGTGTTTTTATATTTATGATCATCATAAATTTTCTATAATATAATTTAATAGATTTTGATAAACATATTTTCCATTTAATATTGTGTTCCTTATCTAACCTCCATACACTTGTATCTTGCATATACTACACAAATCTATTAACAATATCATAACTTATAAAATAATGAAAGAATGAATTTAAAAAATAATTCATTTTCATGTGATCTTTACCCTTCTTTTAATATAAACAAACTCATCAATATAATAATTAGGTTTTCGAGTTTTACAAAGTAATACTTTTTATTTATTTATTTATTTGCATAGCATTTGACTACTGATATAATTTGATTTTAAATGGTATTTTTTTTATATTGAAAGTAGGGGAAGGCCCCTAAACCCATGATTTCAATAAAACAATCAAAAGAAAAAGCATAGACACCTCAACCCACCGAACAACTAAAAGGAGAAACACAAGCATAAACAAAGAGAGTGAAAGATAGATGGGCAACAACCTAGCACAAACAAAGCACAAAAGAAAAATACAAACCACAACAAAAATTGTTAGCCTTACCATTCAACCTATAATTTATAAATTTCTAGCCCCAAAAAAATTGTTGCTAGAGATAGTATATATTTTTATTTTTTAAATATGAATAAATTCCTTATACCTTTATTAATACATCTAAAATTGTGTCATTATAATAATCATGTTTTCCAATTTTACCAAGCAAGACTTTTTATCTCTTAGTTTTCATTTTCCTAGGTACATACTATTTGACTAGCAATATAAATGTTTTAACTTAGTGTACACATCATTTTATTGAAATATATTTTATTAAAATTTTATGTTGGTTTCATTCTTCGTTTTGATATTTTCAAAAGAATAATTGTTTAAGACATCCACTATAATAATTAAGTTTCAAAATTTGATCTCAACCCCTTTAATTTTTTTATTATCTTATATTTTAATTATTAATATAAATAATTTTAATTTTAATAATTTTCTTCTTGAATCAATCTTTTATTATAATTTTTAATTTATTCAATCTTTAATACTTACCTTTTTTATTAATCAAAATAAAAAAATATTATCTATCATATATTTTTCTTGTATCAATGAATTATGGTTAATTTAAGCATGCAAGATCAAAATAATAAAAATAGGGAAAAATAGAAATATAAGTCTAAACTCTAAAAAACAAATTACCACATTTTAATTAGATTTTTATATTTTAAAATAAATTAAAATTTATGTTATATATTTTAATGTTTATGTTTTTATTTGAAATTTAAATAGTAACTTCATGAAAAAATAGTGTTATAAGTAGCATATTTTTCAATTTTTTTATAATTTTGAATAACATATTTTCTCTTAATTTTTGTCTCTCTTAAAAAAGTGTTAATATAATAATTAATATTTTTTAACTTTATAAAGTAAGAAATTTTATCTCCTATGTTAGCAATATAAATGATTTAACTTAGCTTATCTATTTTTAGTTCCTGCCAAGGAACTATAGGCATGCCTCTTCCTTAACTAGTTATTAATGTTTTGAACTTCAACCAATCAAAATTGATTATTTTCCTTTATACATTATATTTAATTTTTTTTCTAAAGTTAAATGCATTTTTTTTAACTTTTCTAATTTTCAAAATTATTTCTCTTGAATATTATTGGCTCAAAACTTTTGAGCGATAAGGGCGATTTTCCCGGATCCATTATCAAAGTTGCGATTATAGTGGGAGATGGAAAGGGTAGGAGAAAATTAAAATTACTTTTAACTTAACTATTCTATTGACATTTGTAATCTAAATTTAACTAAGTCTAAATGCTAATAAATTCCCCTATACTAATTTCTTAAATATTCTATGTAATTTATATATTCCCCTATACTAATTTCTTAAATATTCTATGTAATTTAAATTATACAGGTTAATTATTCAATTTGTTTATGCAATACAAACCTTGTTAATTCTTGATATTAATAAATTCAAGTATGCTAATTTTTTGAAGATTATTTTTTTGTTAAATAAATTTATCTATACATTCAAACTATATTTTTAAGATTAATTTTTGGTTATATTAATTTTCATTTGCCTTTGATAAATTAAAATATATTTCTTGAAATCTATTTTTATAATATAAAATCAATTAATACTAATATCTTTTGAAATTTGATAAATTGAACTAAACTAATTTTCTTTTAAAAAAATACAATATGAAAATAATTAATTTCTAGATAGTTTTAATATAATTACTTTTATAATAATTTGATTATTTTAATAATTAAACTATATTATTTTTTGCTAATACTAAATTAAATGCTAAATTAGTTTGATCTATTTTATTTAAAAACTAAATTTACTAAATCTATTTACTTTGTCAATAAATAATAAATCCCTTTATAAAATAAAATTTTAACTAATATACTTTTGCATCTAGATAAATAAAATCTATGTCTAAATAATGAAAAAATTAACTAAATCTTTTCCTTATCCATTTAATTTAAGTATCATTCTAAAGTTTATTGGTCTATTATCAAATATTTCTTAAAAAAACAACCAATTTTTTTTCCTTATTTTCTATTACAATTATAAACTTATGATTTTTTCTAGTTATTATTTTAAATTTCTTTTTTGAAATTTTAATATAAACTTCTATTTAAATTCTTAATTTGTGATTTTCAAAAGGTTTTTTTTAGCATGATAAGGCTTTTATCTAAATTCTTAATTTATTATTTTAAAGGGAAATTTAATTAACATACAAAATGATAAATATTTGGTTTTATCTATAAATTAAATATGGTTCTCAATCATTTTAAATAAAAATTTCTACTTTTCAAATAATTTTTCTCATAACATGAATACAAAAAATTATCTTGCAAATCTCGGGCTCCATGGAAAATGTGGCTAGTTAATTCAAACCATTTAGTTAAATTCTCAACGGTTTGGCAGTTATTTATTTTTAATGGTTTTGGTTATGTCAACTACATTTTGCTCTCAAATTTATTGTTACTTCATTGTAACCTTTTTACTTATTTTGACATCAATTCCTTTTTTTTTGCATAGAAGCTTTTTTTTACTCTTGAGTTCTTTAAAATTTAATTGATTTTTTGTTGTCATTTCCATTCTTTTTGTTTCAAAGGTGGAATAATGGATGAGAATCATGGATTTTATTTTCATTGTTTAAATTTGGTGGTTAATAATTAAAATAGTTTTTTTCTTAAATTCTCTTTACATTTCATTTTTTGTGTTTTCCCATTATTTTTGTTGGAGCATTTAGATGGATAGTTTCTAGTAGAAATCGATTTTTTAATTTCATTGCACTTGAAAGTAGATAGTGGCTTATCATCAATTGACTAGTAGGATGGATGAATCATGCCTTTTCCCTTTTTATCCTTTTCCACCCATGTATGATATTAGAAAGATGGTAGGAAAAAAAAATCTATGTTTCTTTTAAATAAATTTTTAAAAATCTTAATTTTTTTCTTCATACATTGGCTAGGCCCAATGAGTTAGGATTGGTGGTTTTTTTGCTCTCTGACTTCATAGTATAAATTTGCATGAATAGAAAGGAAGATTAGAAGTAGGTTTGAAAATTGTTTGCTTCCTCCCAAAAATTTGCATGAATATAAATGAAGATTAGAAGTAGGTTTGAAAATTGTCTGCTTCCTCCCAATTCAGCATGTCTATACTTTTGTGAATCTAACTATAGATGGTGTGGTAAACAAATGGATATGTTTTTATGAAGGGAATACTTTTTGGGAAGTGAGGAGTGATTGCTATAATTAGGGATTCAGGGGAAATTTTTCTATCAAACTGAGATGTAGTGTAATTCAGTATGCATGAATATTGGTGGGAAGAGGGTGGGGTGTCTTCTTTATGAATATTGGCAAGAAGGGGGTGGGGTGTCTTCTTTCCTTTGTTTTTGCTTTTGGCATGCTAGAAACTAACATCTCTAGATACTAGAGACAAGGAATATATCAATTTCAATCCAATTTGCATGAATTTTGTTGGAGCTTGAAGACATGGTTTGCATCATCAAGATTTTTGAGTTGGGAAAGGTAGTTCAGGACAGGAGAAAGCCAATCAAGTTATATTTGATTAAGTTTGGTTTTTGTTGATATAAGAAAAATAAATAATAAGAGTCTAAAAATATTGAGCTATCCTGATTCTACCCTCATTCATCTACCCCTTAGATAAACTAATTTATAGTCTCATTGCATGATTTGGCTCTAATATATGCCAAATATTTCAAATATTTCTTATGGTTGGGATGACCAAAGGGGCATAAAGTCTTGTTTTAATGGTTTTCCAATTCAATATTTTGTTACCTATTCTTTGGCATCAAGGCCACCATAGACTTGCTAAGAGTACATTGCATGTTCTGGCATGAACTTGAAGTTCCAATGACCTCCAATAAGATTCTCATGTGCCTCTTGAAGTACATTCCCAATCTCTTACCGCACCACACACTTTAATACCTGGTTGGGCCCCAGCTTGAACAACAATCCATTGATCAGCTGGAAAGCCTTGGTTTCCCATGCTAACCTTTAGTGGTTTCTTGCTTGTAATTCAGGTATATTAAATGAGGTTCGATTAATACTTGACAGAAAATAGTGATCAACATTAATTAGAAAGATGCAACAATAAATATTGATAGAGGGAATCCATTCATATTTTTGCTCATCAGTTTCTAAACTTATTGAGTTTTGCAGACATTAGGCATCTATAAGAGGACTTAGGACTATATGCTTTCATTTTCATTTGTGTAGAAAATTGTAACATTTAAGCAGGGTGGTTATACATGACTCTATGTACAATGAAAGTTCTAAAGATCGTTGCTTTTTTAAAGAGGATTTTTTATCATATATGTTGAATGGTTAAGGAAATATTTGAACTCATAAATATTTAAATAATGTTGACAACATGTAAATTGTGCTTTCTTCATGGCCTAAAAGCACAACCAGAGCATCTCAGAATTTTGAAGTGACCAAAATTCTTTTGTTATAAGGGTCATTTTCTAATGAAAGACAAAGTTGACTCTATCAATGATCAAATTCCTAAATTTAGGTGACAATCTTGATCAATTGTTCATAAAAGACAACAAACTCAACAAATACAAACAAAACTATTCTAAAACTTTACGTAGAACCCATTTCTGTGACTCTTGTTTATATTTTCCATTCTATTAAATTCAAATAAATAAAATAATCTAATAACAAATTCAAATAAATAATATAGTTTAATATATTATATTATTAATTTAACAACATATTATAATATTATAATATATACACTATATAATACATACTAACATATATAATATCTAATATATAATTTTAATATCATTATAATATTATAATATATATGCAATATATATGTAACATATATAGCATCTAAAATATAATTTAATATATTAGAACTAAAGTTATAACAACAAATACAATCCTTAACTTAATCATTTGTTCTTCTTACACAACACTCCCACCTCATCAATAATTTCACTTCTAACTTTTTAAAACATAACTATTTTATAACTTTTTGGCAAGTCAAGATGTGAAATTAAATATGAGCGGGCATGCAAATCAAATAATATAAACTATTTTTTTATTATAATCTATTAAATTGTTGATAAGAAACCTTTAAATAGAAATTATATATATATAAAATAATTATGACAATATTTAATTGATGTATAAAAGAATGATAACAATAAATATTTTTTAATTAAAAATCAGTTTTAAATATATAGATTTTATTATTTTATACAATTAATTTATAAATATTCTTATTTTTATTATATTATTTATGAAAGATACATGTCTACAATTTGTAATAGTAAATGAGAGAAAAAAAATAGATTTAATTGAATAAATGTTTTTATCAACTTTTGTGATTCACTACAATGAGAAAACATTGTAGAACTTACTACATAATTGTTGGTGTTTAACTCAACATGAGTTATTCTAACATAATCATAGTTAGTAGCTTTCCTCACATGTGGAAAGACTAAGTCTCCTTAGGTGTGTCACTAGTCGATGTGTCAACTCATTTTTGACACATCACTGCTACATAGAAGGGAGGTTGAACTATTGAGCTAGTCTCATGGGTTCTCATCTGCCACCTTTCCTATTCTTGTGGAGTCTTGTTGTAGACTTTGTCTCAAGCTTCACCTATAAATACCTTATTGGTTGTAAAGCTAAATATTCAATTTCACTTGCAATCTCATGCTTGTTTTTTTTCCACAATAATGAGAATAGAGAATAAAAAAAATGAACATAAATAAAACTCTAAATGTTGAAATAACAATAATAAAGTCAAATAGAAATCAAATTCAATATAATGAAAACAAAGAACATAATAGGAAATCTAAGACATGATTATCAAAAAATAATAAAATTCTAAATAATTATGAAAGATAATGATAATAATAAATTTATATTTATATGTTTTTAGAACTCTACATGTTAAAGAATTTCTCAACATTTGTTATCCTAAAATTTCAAAAAGATATTAAGAATGTTTTTCAAATGCCAAAGTGAAAAGGAATGTGAAGATCTAAAGAAGGAAGATCTTATATGAGTTGATATAATTCAAAACATTATTCATTAGTAATAGTGTTTTAATTTTAATTTTTTTATAATTATAAATTAAAACTTAATACATGTTTATACCTACAACAAATTAGACAATACATTAATTTATTTATTAAATAAATTTTTCAATATATAAATAATATTTACTTTTTAATTCTATTATTTAAAAAAATATTTTTGAAATTCATTCTTTCATTCTTTTATAAGTTATGATATTGTTAATAGATTTGTGTAGTACATGCAAGATACAAGTGTATGGAGGTTAGATAAGGAACACATTATTAAATGGAAAATATGTTTATCAAAATCTATTAAATTATATTATAGAAAATTTATGATGATCATAAATATAAAAACACATAACATATATTTTCAAAATTGTTTTAAAAAATAAAAGATTAAACAATTATAGATTTATTTTCAATATATTTATTTTGTATGCTTTTAAATAACATTTTAATATATTTATACTATAATATAATTTATAATTATTATTTTATTATTTATTATAATTAAATTAATATAATTAAAAAATATATAATTTAAATTAATACAATTAAAAATATCTACGGTAAAAATGAGGCATTCCATTTTATTAAAAGATATTCTTTAATAAATCTTATTATATTTCCCGCAGAAAATAAATCTCATTATATTTAAAGACTAGAAATTGTAAAAGTGAAGATGAGGGTGGGAGATGAAAATGAAGGATCAAATAGCTATAGAAATAGGGGAGAATATGTTTTATGGATTGAGGGATGGTATAGGGTGGAGAACTATATATTAATTAAAAATAATATAAAATAAAAAATGAAAATTTAACAAAGGACTAATATCACTTATATCATCATAAGATTCAATTTATTTTACAATAAATTAATGCAAGAGAGTTATAACTATCAAGATAGCATGTATTCACAATTTATTCAAATCTATTTACTAAGAATTCAACCTTTAACAAGGTTGGCACTTCCATCACCTAAAATCGATGAAGTTTTTAAAATTACCAATTCTTAGCTTTTTCTCAAAGATTCCATTTTTCATTCAAATAATTTTATGATTAATTAAAAAATAATATTACATAAATAAAAAATAGTCTAAATTGAGGAAACTTACAATAATTCACAAGGCTTAAGGTATAGAGTTTAGGTTGTAAGGTTTTAGGTTTTGAATTCCTTGTTGAAAGTTTAGAATTTAAATTTTGGCTTGAATATTCTAAGCTCCATAATCATAGGCTCATTATCTAATTTGTAACACCTAAATTGAATGTTGTGTCTTCACATTTGAATTGATAATGAACCATGTATATAAATAATTAAATTTTAACATAAAATAAATGGCACTCTATATATAGTAATTAATTGATTTGAAACTTAAAAAATTAAAGTTAACAGACTTAAAGTTGAAATTTTATAGTTGAATTTTTGAATCATAGATCCTAATTGAATATATATATATAAATATATATATAAAAGCTTATATTATAAGTACTAATTATTATAATATAATTTAAATTTAATTTTAATAATATGTTATTAATTATAAGTTAGAATGTAAAATATTGATGCAAATAAATTACTTCAAAAACATTTATTCAATATAATATATTATAAGAATCTAATATTAAAATCTAATTGAAAATAGCTATAAAAATAAAATATTAAAATATTTAATTAGTTTTAAAAAATCTTTACAATCAAATTTTATTGAATAGATAAAATCAAATATAAATTTGACAGTATGTTGTGAATTGGATTCTTATGATCTATAAATTTTTTGTAAGTAAACAATATTTTTTATAATTTTTGAGATACATATTTTATAAAAAAATATTTATATTTATTATTGACATAAAATTTTCAAATTGAATTCTAAAAACATAAATAAACTAGATAAATCTATAATATATCTATATTTTACAAATAATTAACTAATTTTAAACTAATTCAAAATAAGAATAAAATTTAACATTACATAGTTAAACTTTTAAATTAAATTTAAGAAACATAAAAAAATAAACATGGGAAAAGCCAAAAACTACAAATATATTTAAATCTTTAATAGTGTTATATATTTTACATACTTCATTTTTTATATTCTCTATATACTTTCGATTGTGTTTCACATTTGTACGATTAAGTGAACATTAATATTTCATGTCCCTTGATGGGAGGATGGAAGCTAGGGAGAGAACAACTTGGGGAGCGGTGGTTGACCAGAATCTTGGTGGCGCTGGCTATTAACCCTGACAGTACAACACTCAAAGGCCTTAGCATTTGCAGGTATGACATGGTACAACCATCAGATGCATTCGAGAGACAAGTATCCGTACTATGTATGGAGGTATGAATGAATGAATGAATGGTTTTTAATGACGTCCACGAGACCATCAGTCTATGGGACCAAGCACCGAAACTTTAACCATTTTCAAGTTCTTTTCCATGTCAGCCCTTCTATTGTAGATCTTGATCAGAAAGCTAGCAATCTTGAGGAGCCTAGCTTCCCTAAAAAGTTCATTTAGATTATCCACCTTCAAAATGTCTTCATATTGGATACGGATATCATCATAAGCAGCACACTCAATCATGAAGTGCCATTCAGTCTCGACAGTCCCTTTGTTGCAAAAAATACAAGTTCGTTGTTCCCAAGCCTCCTTGGGGACAGCCCACCTACCTGTCTCGCATCTAAGATGGTGTGACCCGGTTCTTAATTGAGCGATCAAAAGCCTAGCCTTGCCTTTAATTGTAACCTTTAGATAGTCTTTCTCATCATGCTCCCACGTGGGGTTGAATTCCTGGATATAATGAGACTTTTTACGGCCAACCTGCTTAGTCCACATAGTAGACCTAAACTTTTCTAGCACAAACTTTTTTATCTCAGCATTAGTGTTGGGGCACTCATGTAGTTTAATGTTCCATTTGTTCAACCACTTGCTATTTTGCTTCATCCAAGTCTTCTTTCTACGGTTTAGCTCCTCCCCAACAACCATTTTGGGCCAGCGGTGCAAATCCATGTTCTCAACTTTTTTTAAATAACTTATTAACCGGATGACAGCAGATGCCTCCAACGGGAACATACCAGTTTCAGCCAAGAGAATCTCATACGGAACCGAAGATTTGACTTTGATGTTAGTAGTGATCAAATGTTTTTGAATTCTTTCAACTTGCCTCCACTTGTGGTTTGACATGCTACCCCCCCAAACCTCACAACCATAGAGGACAACCGGTGCCACCAACAAACCAAAAAGAGTTTTCTTGGTTTTCCAATCCCATAACTCTGCTTTCCTACATCTGTTTTGTAGTAAATAAGACGCCTTCCAGCCACCCTGAATCCTTTTTGCCCTGCAAGTCTCCCAGCTGAGCCTATTATGGAAATCAATCCCAAGATACTTGTATTCTTCCACCACCTCCAAAGGACTGCCCTCAAAGATGAAATTAAACTGCTGCTTCTTCCTTTTCAAAGAGAAGATCATGATTTTAGTTTTGCTGGTGTTAACTTGCATACCGACCTCTTGGCAAAAGAGCTCGAGAGCCTTTAAATGATCTCTCAAACCAAGAGCAGATTTTGCAATTAAGATTAGATCATCCGCATATAAAAGTAACTTCACCACATAACTAGCAAGTTGAATGCCCTCCCCATCAGTTTTGTTTAACCATTCTTCAAGCTTATCAATATATAACCCAAACAGAGTGGGAGATAAGGGACAACCCTGTTTGACCCCGATGTCACGCAAAAAGGATTCCGACATACCATCTTTTGTTCTAATTTTAGCACTAACTTTCTCATAAAGTTTATGGACTGCTGCTCTAAGTTCATCAGGGATACCAAGTTCCTTCATTCTGATCCATAGTTTGTCCCTAGGTACCGTGTCAAAGGCTTTTTTGAAATCAACAAAACAACAAAAAGCTTCAGCCCCTTGGGTGTCCCAAACTTTCTCAATGAAGTGCCTAAGCGTGATGCAGTGATCTATGGTAGAATGTCTTGATCTGAAACCAGCCTGCCCCTTTGCCCTTTTACCTTCCCTTTCGGCCCAATTACTGATTCTGCGCTCTAACATGCTCCCATAGAGTTTACCAAGAAGAGGATTGACCATTATAGTACGATAGTTAGAGGGATTATTGATATCTCCACTTTTATGTAAGGGGATGACCACACTGGTAGCCCATTCAGCCGGAAAGCCATTTTGAGTGATGCTATTAAAGAGGTATTTGATGTGAGGTGTGAGGAGCTCACAGCCCCATTTTAAGAATTCAGCCTGCATCCCATCAATATCTTGAGCCTTACCGCTTGCTAGCTTTTTTATGCCTTTCTTGATATCCTCCTCCGAAAAGAGTTCACTTGAGGCATGCATTAAAGGGGGCTTGATTTTCTCCACCGGTCGTTCATACAAGAGCTTCGCATACTCTAACCACTGCTTCCCAGTGATATTATTTTCTATCTGACTCTTCTTTTGTTGCAGCTCTCTCCAAAAACTTTTGGGATTGTGTTTACCCAAAGCAATTAACTCTTTCCTTCTTAAATCCACATAAATTTCTTTTTTAGATTTTACCAACTTCTCGTAGTTTACTTTACTTTCTTTGTTTGACATATTCTTTTTGGCCAGTCTTCTTGCCGCTTTGCACTCCTCATCATACCATGGGTTAGCAGGAAAAGTATTTGAAATCCCTTTCTTGGTTTGGGATCTCTTACAACCTTCTAGAGCCTTCTGAATTAGCGGAACCAACATATTGCTGCTAATGTATTTATTTTTTTCATTGCTTTCATTGCATGGTATGTTTTTTCTTTCTTGGAGGTGATGATCCAACGCAGCCACAAAGATTTCTTGATTTTCATGATTCACAAGGATTTTTCCTTGTGAGTGAGCCCTCTTATGAGAATACTGATTTTTGCTATCTTGCTGGTTGTCATCATGAATGTTAAATTTAACAATAAGAGGCATATGATCAGAATTTAGACCAATAGGGCAGCACCCAATATTGAACTCCAGCAGCCTAGAGACCGAATTTTGAGAACATAACACATAATCTACAACACTTTGCCCATTGTAGGTTTTGCAAGTGATACCGCCCGACTTTGGCCACATTTTCATACCATTACAGATTACCATGCCATATAAGCTACATAAACCAAGTAACTCCACTCCAAAATGTGACACACCCCCATTGCCATCTTGTGAGGTCCTTTCCCAAGTCTGAACCTCCACCTCCTCAAGCCAAAGAGGGTTGTTGTCTTCCTCCCCACTACTGCCCAACTGAATGGATTGATTGTTGGCCGTCCTTGCATTAAAGTCCCCCATTAGCACTATTTCTCCCGAAGAGCTAAAAACAGAAATGTCCTTTTTTAAAGCAGCAAATGGATCTTCATTATCCATCTTTCTCTTCTTGTAGACCTTTGAGTTTTTAGGAGCAAAATAACATGCAGCCAGCCAAATTATTGCCCCATTTTCTGTTATTTTTAGCCATATGAACTGCTTGTTTGGATCCATTTTTTCAACCTTTATCATCTCTCCCCAAGCTTCTTTTATTAGGACTGTAATCCCTCCATGCCCCTTACCTGTTTCAGTCCCTTCATTCCACACTGAAATTTTAGCATACCCTTCAAAATCTGGAACTTTGCAACTGTCATGTTCATGAGTCTCTGTAAGAATGATAATGTCTTTCCCTTCTCCTATGGGCCCCAACCCCGGTCCTCTTCTCCAAGGGTAACCTCTACAATTCCAACTTACTATATGCAAATACTCTCGTGGGGCCCCAAATTCCTATTTATTGTGTGATGGTCGCTCGCTAATTTGAGCTTTCCCATTTTTCAACCATGCCCATTTTCCGGCATCCCTTGCTGATTTCACTTTTACCCACTCCTTCCTTCGCTCTTCTTGCTGATCGAATGTTAGGTCTTCATCTAGGTAGATTTGAGTGCCCCTAAGGGCCCCCCTATTCTTTAGGATTGCATTCTTGTCTTCCATAGGTGCCCTGTGTAATAGGCATTGGTAGGTGGCCGCCTAGATTAGGATAACTCTAGCCAAACCTCTTCCACACGATGCCTGCCTGGAATCATTAATGACTCGCCTAATCTTCTGCATGGTTCTTGGATGTATGGACGAATGACTTGTTTTGCAATAATACATCACTAATAAATGTGATAAATGATGTTGATAGTAGACTGGGGTTCTCTCCTCTTTTAGTCAAATCATCGGTAGTGAAACGTGCTTCCCAAGCCGATCTCTGTGGCACCTCCCTTCGTATGTTGTGCTCTACTTACAGTTGAGCGACCACTTTTGTAAGTACATGTCTGTGCATTAATTTTAGTAAGTTACACATATATGATTTCTGACACCTCCGAAATTGTAGTACTGAGGCGTCCATGGCTGCTGCACATCAAACATCACAATAAATTTCAAGAATGGTCAAGTATTTAAAAAGGACATCGATTGACAGGTATATTAATACCAATTGGTACTAGCATTAACCTCAGTCTAAGTCACTAATCCTGAATTACCAACATGGAAATCACTCCTAATTTAGCATTAATATCGATATTCTGATATGCTACACAGTTCTTTTACGAGTTAAGCACCATACATTAGATTTTACACCAACAGAATACCAATGGAATAGAGTTTATCTTCCTAAATGTATAATACTGCTATTTCATCTGAGGTGACATCTCATCCGGCTTCTTCAGCTTTATTGGAGTCGATGGTTTTGCCAATATATTTATATATACACCGAACAACTGGGGACCTAGAATGCTCTATGTGTGTAGTATCTTCTCAGTCTCACAAGATAGCAGGGATTGTTCTCAATCCTATAGATTCTACATCATTGGCAATACAAATGTAGTTTCATGCCTGTGGATTGCATTTACGGTAACCTTAAAGAAGCAATAGTCACTTGCTCATAGCTATAGTCTCTTTGGTAGCTCTGAGACAGATTTTTCATTCTGAAAATTCCACCCCCAAAACAAACGAATCTGGCTTGCTCATGCTTGCTTTAACCTGCAAATGTGTTCTGGCAGCCGTGGCTTAAAGGCCAGGAAGCATCATAAAGGGTTAAGTTAAAAAAAAAAAATAATACGAAAAAATACAAGAACTACAGCGTGATCTGCACAATGGAGTTTATACCTGCATCTCTGATCACTCCATCCCACTCTGTCGAGGGAGCTCTAACAGCAGCCTGCATTTGCTAAGGAAGTTTCATGGCGGCACTCAGAACCAGAGGAAAAAAAAATTGGAGCAAAGAAAATATATTTTTAAGTCTTTTTCGAGTGCCTCATGTTAACTTTGTGTTCTGGGGAGAGAGCCCAGTAGTCGTGCACCCTAACTTCGCGCTTCTAATTATCTACGTCAAAATTTCAAATCACTCCCAATTTTTTTACAGCAGCTTACTTGGCAAGTTCTCTGCTTATAACTGAGGTTTCAGGGCCACATCATCAAATATGATGCCACATCAGCATGTTTTTTCGTCGAAGTGTTCAAAAAAGCCCCAAAAAATAGTGAGACCAATACTCGTGCATTACATCATGAGTAGTTGAGTGCTGATGTGGTATCACACGATTGGTTGCTTTTTAGATCAAAAGCATACATTTTGTTTAATTATGGGTAGTCAAATCACAACTATTAGTCATTATATAAATAACTATTGGATATTATAAACCTGTAAATCTAGTCACGAGTTAGTAGACAAATATTATATATAATGAGGTGGGAGTAGCCTGGCTCAAAGTGTTAAATTAATATAAGTCATGAAATAATGCTGCACCTCACGTAATTGATGTTCTCTTCCCATATTTCCATCTCATTATATCTCTTAGAGCACTTTTTATTATCTTGCATAGTTTGGTAGATCTTTTAAAATCAAGGCAGGTTTAGAAAATGAATAGGCTTCCATTCGTTCCTCTTCCCTTCCTTTAAGGGTAAATAATATGATGTGTATAAAAGAATGAATATATATTTATTTATTTTTGCTATTCTTTAATCTTAATATTTTAAAAAAGAAAGAAATCTATTTCTTAAAGTAATATGTAGTACATACTATCATATTTAGGGAAATCCTTTAAAAAGTCCAGTAAAAAAAAGAGAAAGAATGAATATATATTTATTTATTTTAAAATTAAGTATGATGTTTATAAGTTAGTTAATTTAAATGTAGTGATTATATATAATAAAATTTTAATTGTGATATTTATTTTATTTATTTATTTTATGTTATTTTATTTACATTAATTTATTTTATTTTTTCATTTTTTTTTCTTTTATAAAAATATATTGAGAGAATTAAATTATAGCATATGATAAAATGTTTTCTCATCAATAAAATTTATTTAGATAAATTTCACGAATTTCTTTTGGGTCAAACTTGTATTAACATTAATATGGATATTAAATTAATACATCATTATTACCTCGACAAAAATGGCATTCATATCATTAGGGTTATAATAATAATAATTTCAAACAACGGTTAATCTTAGATAGATTAATAACACTTATGCTTAGAGTGGAGTTGGATGTCAAGTGGAAGTCAATATAATATTAACATTAATTTTGCCAAGAGGAAATCTTACAATTGTGGAAGGTTAAATTTTGACTTGAGAAATAGTAATATTATTGTGGGGTTGTTTGAACAATAATTATACTATTAAAGATTGTAGTCAATTAACTAATAATTTTATTTGAAAATTGACTTTTAACAATGAGGTGGTTGTCATTGATTAAAATTGCAATCATGGGTTAAGGCATAACGACAACCTTGTACTTAATTTTGTTCAAAATTTCTCAAGGAAAGATTATTCTTAATTAATCATGGTAACATCTTATTATTTTATGGACTATTTTATACACTCCTTTAATATGCATATAAATATACGACTGAGTGGTTTGGTATAAATGTTGTATTTTTAATCCATCAATGCTTAAATAGGTTATCTCATAATGATGGTTTTAAAAAAATAAAAAAAATGGTGGGTTTTTCTAGTGAAAATTATGGGCATGACAATCATCTCCTTATTTCTATATAAACTCACTACCTAGCTTGTATTTTCATACATACTCTTGCATATTCTAGCATTGTTGCATAGTTTGACATACATGCACCTTGATGTATGTAGTCATTATTCTACGAATTTGCTTTGAGCTCCTAATACAATATTGTCATCTTTACATTTGCACATCTCTTGGAATCTCGTTTTTGTAATTGTGTTATTTCATTTATAGTTTTATAGCTTATCTCTCTCATAGAAGATCTTGGTTATTCAATCTATTTCAAATTTCTAACAAAAAGAAAAGTCTAAAAAATGATGTTGTTGCCACAACTAACCACAGTAATGAATCTTTTCACATGATGTATGATTGGTTAGACATTTTGTTAGAGATTATCTTTTCAGCCGTAGGTTGGCTCTTTGTCCTTTTTGACATTTTCTCTCTTGGCTCCCTGATTATCAGGTTTGAACCTCTCTTTTGTGTTTATTACATTTTTTACTTAAGGGAGTGGACCCTCATCCCACAACTTGCCAATAACATAGATACATATATGTGAATATGTACATATGCATATTTCTATATACATGTATATATATGCATACATACATATATATAAGAATAATCCTATATACTCATACATATGCATATATATGTATATATACATATTCCTATATACATGTATGTATGTATACATATACATACATACATGTATATAGGAATATGTATATATATCTATATAAATATACATATATATGCAAATATATTTGTGTATATATATGTAGATGTATGTATGTATATATGTAAGTGTACACACACACATATATATATACACATGCATACATACAAACAAAAATATATGTTTGGGTGATGATTTTGCTTATATCGAGTTTATTATATATTTTATCCTATTCTTCTATGTCCTTTTCTCTCTATCTCTCCACCTTGTTGTATATTTGGTTACTCGTATAGCCTCTAGATAAGTAGAGTTTCATTTATATCTCCATGATTTATCATCCTTCAAAAGGTACTACACATTATCAAATGTGTTTGTAGTTTCCTTTTGGTGACTATAACTTGATTTGTTATGCTTCCAATTCCTTGTCTACCAACATCCTCCTAGGACATAATCTATTGTCTTCTACTCAATACAACCCATCTCCATTAAAAAATGGATTCCAATGTCTCCATTTATTAACAATATTTTAAGATCCCTAATTATGGTAGAAAATGTTTGTAATTTTTCTTAACCTACTCAAATAAATGTTCCCAAGTTAACACAATATGTTGAATTTATTGAATCCACATTAAAATATCAATATACGATCTTTTTGCAGAAATCAAAGAACTTGGCTATGTTAACAAAGGAATTGCTTGCATAATACCTTGGAGATGTCTTGACAAAAATGAAAAAAGGTATGTTTACTTCTAACTCCAAATCCTTCATTTGTGCTATTAATTTTACTCTTTGTTCAGTCAATTAACTATTTTATGATTAGAGGCTTCTCAACTAGTGATATTGCAATCCATTTAATCAGTCATGATATTGTAATTTTGTGGGAGTTACAAAACTTATGTCTCCAATGCATCAATTTAAACCTTAAGTGATATTGTGATTTCTAACCAATTCATACAATATCAAAAGAGTTTTGAAACATTATTGCAGCAATCTTCCAACTTCTTGACTTGTCTATCCAATTTTTTTTAATGTTCCTTCAATTTTGCTACATGCAACCTAAATTATTTATATCATATGTTGGAGTATGATACCACTGAGAGGGGGGGTGAATCAGTGGTATGAAAAATTTAAATTTAATTCAAATAATCTCTTTCAATTATTTTGAACATATGAAATTTAGATTTCAGATTTGATCATTCATCAAATAAAAATAACATGCTTGTAAAGCCTTCAAACTTTGAATGAAAAAGAGCATAATCAGATCACACAAACTAAAAATATCATGACACAATTTTTATGAGTGGAAAACCCTCATAGGGATGAAAAACCACTCGAGAAAATTGCCTCACTAGCTTAATAAAATTTCCCTGATTACAGAGCTTCATTGGCTACTTTTTATGCCTCACTGGCTACACAATATGCCTCACTGGCTACAAAAATGTCTCATTGGAAAACACAATTGCCTCATTGGCAAACACAACTGCCTCATTGGAAAAACACAGCCTCACTAACATTTAATGTTGCTACAAGCTCATTGGGATTTCAAATTAGCAACTGCCTCACTGGCAAGCAATCTTTTCACATCAAAATGATTCTAAAAATAAAAAGACGAAGTGAAATCTCTGTTTCATTATAAAGCATTTCTTGATTGTCTCATTTTCATTGGAGACTCAAGAATCTAAATGTATAAACAATTACAATCTACACTTAAAGTGCCTTCTTATTGCTCATTACAAACTTCCTCATCAAATGCTTACAACATGATATAACAGTAAATGTGATTCATATAACATGGCTATGTGATATCAACATGATAATCAACCAACCAAACTATATTGTCTGAGAATAATTTATAAAATATAAACTTCCTCATCACTGAATGAACCACCATATGGTAATAACTACCACAAAGATACTTGTCACCGAAGACTTCCGATGCAAGATGCATACTAATATCGGCTAGGTTAAGACAACTAAAGCATGGTCGACATTGTGCCACAAAATCGGGTACACAAAATAACACCAAAGCAACACATAAACCTTAGTTTACATCTTGTAAACAACAACATATTTGTGACATGGTCGTTCCCTAGCAAATGCAAATTGCAACAAAGTAACCCTTTCAAGGCATGCCCTAGCAATGGGGTGTGAAAACATAGAACAATAAACACATGTATGACAGAATGGATAAACCCTTGAACTTTTTAAAAGAGATAAACAATAATGCATATAGGGATACCTAAGGTTGACAAACACAGGTCAACAAATATCAAAAACCCCAACATAAATATAAACCCTTTGCATTTGCAAACATAAAGCAATGACACAATAATGTATGAATATGCCCTAGCAAGGTCGACTAACACAATAGTGAGCAAACGAATAAACAATGGTTCAATGAAAGATGTTATCGATTTGATCTTGATTCAAACTGTATATGATTCAAACTGTATATGGGAGTCGACAACACCTAAAGAAAAATTGAAACCACAAACTCACTCCCTGAAAAAAAATGCTTTGCAGCCACAATACCACCACCATGAGCTTTGTCAAGTCACCAATGCAATGATGATGTCGAACCCTAATCACTGTCCAGGCTTCATAAACAAGCTCGAGAACATTCTTCACAATAATGAGTGAAACATTATAATATGTGTAATAATGAGCCTGAAAACATTCCCTTGTCAATTTTAATAATGTGAACATCATTCTTAATGCAATGATAAGCCTTCAAGGTATGCCTTTTCAATGACGAATAAAAACATTATAATGTATGCCTTTCAACCTTTTCTTATGCTTTGACATCGATGCCAAAAACAAAATACTAATAATGCCAACCTTATAATCACCACTCAATGCCTAATCAAAAACAATGCCAAGGTCAAACAAAGAGGGGTCAACATCATAATCAATAATTATTTATTTTTTTAGTTATTTTATTTTCTTTCTCTCAACCACTAATATAACATTTAAGTATACATTGTTCCACTCCTTACATTGTATTATTGTGGTTGCAAAGGAATTCACTTTAGTTTGTGGTTGACGTTGTTGTATCAACCTTATCATCTTGTCTTGCACTATCAAATGATTCATGCAACTCTAACTTTTGGAGTGGTGAAATTTATGTGAAATCCACTTGTGGCCCTACAAGGGTGCTAAGGAATATGTTTGGGATCATTGTGACTACTAGAGTTGATTGATTTATTTTACCCATATATTCCTTAATTTTTCTTATTGGGTCACTAGTTGGTTGTCTTGTTGGAGTCACCATTTGTTTTTTAGTATATTTTGTCTTATTCTCTATTTCTTTGTCCTTTCTTAGTTGTTCCATTTTTCTCCCCTTATTTATTTTTATCCCTAGTCTCAATGTCAGATGTTTTTAGCATTTATTTAGTTCGCTCCATTTGTTCATCTCCTTCCTGATTCTCTTAGCTTTCTATTAATATTTATTTTTAAATGATTGGTTGTTGTGGTTTATTTTATGTATGTAGTGGAGATGGCAGTAGTATGGCCATAGGCTCTTCCTCATGTAGTTTCTTGGTCCGATTGCTATGTTGTAGGCATTTTGAGTTGTTGAAACAACTTTATCATATAAATTTTGTTTGAATCTATCATTTTTAAGATCCATATCCAAAGTATCTACCCTAAAAATTGTTCTTAACTCTTGGTCTTGAATAATTCATAGCTAAATTTTTATTTTTGGTGAGAGGTCTAGGTCCTTGGCAACCTCTTCCATTGCTTTTCTATTTAATGAGAATTTTTATCTTATGTGCTTCTTCCCTTTATGCAACCACTTGATTTTGTAGAATCATTCTTAGCTCCACCATAACTTATTTAGTTATTTTGTATATAGAATATAGGCTTGTCAATATGAAGCATGTCATTTATTTTGTTGAAAATCTAAAAAATTGTAGATTTGTATGTTCCCTTGTGTTAACCTTGTTGTTTTGCCTTAAAAGAAATTTTAATTCTAAGAATAAATGTTGTTTGTGAATTACACTAGTCCAAGGCTATAAATTCTTATAGTGAGGTCAAATTCTATGTTTTCATCACCTCATGTGGCCAAAACAAATAATGAAACCTATTACCCTTTTCTTATTGTGATAGCACACTAAGTCTACATTACTTAGCATTTCATAACTTGGTGTGATAATGTAGGCCTCCCTTACATAGGTCATGGACCATGGTCATATTATCGTTTTCTCCCTTAAGTTCAACAAGATTGCATATTATAATCAAAATCATTATTAATTGTTATCGATTACTAAATTTCTTAAGGTGGTTAACCAAGTGCATGTCACTAGACCATGCTTCAATTTTTCATCACACAAAGTTTGTGCAATTGGATTTTTCCTAACTCACGTGACATTGGTTATTATTTTATTGGTTTTAAGCGTCTACGAATGGTGGGACTTGGGTATTGATAAAATTAGAAGACTACACATAAAGTATTGATAGGTGTTCCTTTGTGGTCCTCTAAGTCATGTGTAAAATTGGTATAAGTTGGTTTCACACTTAAGGGTACTCTTCTAGTTGATTGAGACATCTCTCCTTGCTACCAACTATTATTGGAAATGTGGCAGTTTCTTCTTGCTTGATTTTGGGTTTGTATTCTTGCACTAAGGTTATAATGGTGCCAGATCAACTTGACACAATCGAATAGTCATTAATTGTTTCACCATATAGCATATGCCTAGCGTTAGTTTTATTTTTGTGGACCTATATTTCTTTTCCAAGTAACAAGTGGTCCCACATACTTTGAGTTGTTCTAATGTACATCCTAATTCTAAAGCAGCTCTATGTGCCATGGTATACTAATAAGTGCCATACACAAATCCACACAAAATTTAACTAAGCTACTCCCTTGAGTCATGAAGACTTTAAAGAATTCCACAAGAAAAATGATTTTGATATTTGTATGGTTAAAATTCATGACCTTATTACTTTCGAGAGTGGGAGATAGCTATTTATTTATTTCTTCAAAAAATCATGTGTTTAAATCCCAATATGTAATGCTTGGAGATTTGAATTAGGCAAAATAGTTGTCACCAATTGTTTTATTAACCTGTAAATGGATAATCAAAATGTACAACCATAGAAATCACATTGTATATGATGCAAAGGGTGGTAGTTATTCATAATAAATAAGGAATTGTTTTAAAATGTCTTCCTTTTGAACCCTATTGCTAAGGCCCCTTTGGATATGAAGAAACCGGGTATGAATATAACAATCTTAGTGGACAAGGGAGAGGGAGAAAAATTGAGCCAATCCCTAATGTGAAAATTAGGCCATCGACACGCAATCATCTACCCATTATTTCCAAAACACATACCAATTTATGTGCCAAGTTATAAGGGTTGATTTGTAAGATATGATTTCTAAGAGTCATTAGTCTTTGCATCACACATTTAGAGCCTACACATAGATAATATCTATGGATATGAAAGTCTCTTAGCTAAACATTTGCATGAAAGTCTAAAGAATGTGAATAAATAGGGGAGAGAGAAATACCTTAGATGGTATGCTTTGTTGTTATATTTTGTTAATAGGAGATTGGGGTAGTAAGATCTACAATTATCTTCTTGAAATATTTCTAAGGGGATGTTAAATCCTATGTATTTTTGGACTCCTCATTTGGATATACATAATCTTGGTTCTCACTATTAATTTTTTGAGGATTCGTTCATCATACCAATATTGAGAAAATTGGGGTTTAATAGGCTAGAGTTACAATAAGATTTTTTTGAGTTATTTTTTAGCCTCTAGGGTTCGAAAAAGCCCTGATTTAAGATCATAATTTGGGAGATTGGTTTTTACTTGAAGGATATAATGTTATTAGAGCATTTGGATCTATTTTCATGCCTTATAATTTTTACACAAAGGATGCATTAGTATTAGAGCATTTGGCTCTAGTTCCCTACTTACAAACTACCTATTTGGGTTCCATCAATAATTACATTTTCAAAACCATTTTAGAAAGTTAATAATGATCATTATAAAAAAAATTAAGAGCCATGAGAGGAAATGCATACTCCCCCTTAGGCCAAATCTTTAGATTTCACTATATTGGTTAAGAAGGGATATGATAGAATTAGGGATATCATATACAAGTATAATATGGAGTAACGAAAACAAGAGCATATATGATCTATAAGGTTTTACTCATATGATAAGGAAACAAGTTGAAATGGTGGGGTTTTAACACTAGTACAATGAGAGTGAGCACCTTATTAGGAGTTGTAAAGGAAAGATGGAAAAACATTTGATAAGTGTTGGTATACAATTTTTTCGTTGCAAGTTTTCAATGTAGCTCACCCTGAGCAATGAAAAGTGTTTCAACGGTTTAATAAGTTGTTATAAATGAAAAAAAATCATTTGCTTTAGAGAGGAGTAGCTCCCTCGTGTAATAAATTATAAAAAATTCTAAGTATATTTTTCACCAAAATTGGGAAAGGTAAATTATCTAACTAATGAAAGAAAGAAAAATACATAGAGCATTAGAATAAATTATCATGGCAGATATAACTACATGCAAAGGATGAAAAATTATAAGAAGATAATCACTGAATATTCCTTATACTTAAGAATAAGAATACTCAAAAAACCAATAAGACTCATCATGGACGCCAACGGTCAACTACAAGAGGCAAGCAATGCTAGGGTTTTGATCAACTCTAACCCTTTGGCCTCGACTCGTTGGAGAAAAACTGGTGGTCTTCAACATGATGGTGACTATATCAGTAAGAAGGAAGGTCGGGATAGCCAAATCTTCCAAGCTGGGAAGGCCCTAGGCCAAAATGTCATCGACCCTGCTCCAAATGATAACGGTCGGGCGAAACAGGGGGTCCAAAAAGGAGCTCAACCAGGTGTGGTTTTCTTTGGGGAGAGGTTGAAATCGCCTGTGAGCGGGATCGACATTGCAGAGTATGTTCAAATAGGGAAGCACTCGTCTAGGAAGCTTTTGGGGGAAGGGTTTGGGGATTTGGCTTCCCTTCCCTCTTCTAAATCAATCACAATGGTACTCAATGAAGAGCTGGAGCAAGAAGTGTCTTTTAACGAAAGAGTATTTTCTAGTTTGGGCCTAATTGGTAGATTCAGGGGTTTTTGGCCAAGCCTGATTTAGCTGCACCAGTGGATTTCTTCTGATTGGAAACCTATTATGGAAGGGTATGTTCAAATTTATCCAATGGAAAAAGGTTTTTTTACTGTTGTGTTTGAAAAAGAGCAGGATAGAAAGAAGGTTTTGTACGATTATCACTGGGAATGGGATGAAAAACATACTTTGATGCTTAAACCATGGCATCCAGCCTTTAACCCATCTAGTGAAATTTTTGAGAAGGCTCCTATTTGGGTAAGGATTCCTAATCTCCCTCTCCAGTTCTAGTTTGAGTCCTACCTGGAAGTTGTAGGGAATGCATTAGGAAGCTTTTTAATGGTGGATGAGGGCTCTTCAAATCTTCTCCATTCAACTTATGCCTGAATTCTGGTTGAAATGGATGTATCCAAGCTACCCTCAGAGGAGATTCATCTTAAAACATTGAAAGGTTGTTGGGTGTAGCCACTCGACTATGAAGGGGTTTCGTTTAGATGTAGAACATGCTTCCAGACTAGACATGTGGTGACGAAATATGATAAAAGATGGAAAAATAAAAAAGCTACCTCATGGTGGAAAGGTGTGACTTCACAACATTACACAGTGGAGAAGTAGCTGGTGGAACAAGAGGCTCTGCAGTTGAAAGGCAGCGGGGAGGAGGGTCGGGTTTCTGGAGCTCAGATGAAAGAAGAGAAGACATTGGAGGGTCAGATTGGAAAGTAAGACCTGCGATTAAACAATACAATCTCCATGCAAAATGGAAACCAGTCAAGGAACAACGACAAGGTTGTTCCTAAAGGAAAGGTTAAGGAGTTAAACTGGAACAATGGAGCTACAACTCCTGAGTGTAGGGAGTAAAAAGGGACAGTAAGGTCATTGGAGAAAGTGGTAGAGGTTCAGTTGGAAGTCAGGCAAGGTCTGCAAATTAATAGTAAAGGATGTGATGTTGGGTCGTGTTCGCACAATGACTTTCTAGATTGGCAGACAGAAGCTACAAGGGTAAGGGATGGTTGGCAAATAGTTCAGCGGAAGAAGGAAAAGAATGAAAAGAAGAAATATTTTGCAATGGTCCTCTAATCATAGACTAAATGAGGAGCAAAAAAGGTGTCTCTCCTTTGACCTGATACAAGGTCTTTGGGGTTGTGAGTTGTTAACCATTTCTTGGCTTTGTAGGGGTTGCTAGTTTAGTTGTTGGCAATTGTAGGGAAGCTTTTTTGAATTTGTGGGAGATATATGTCCTTGTAGGTTGTTTAGGACTAGGGATGTTTTTTGAGGTTTCACTGGTACTTGGGTGGCTTTACATGGATTTTTTTATGCATTTGGTGATGGAATCCTATTCTTTTTTATTAATAAAATCAATTATGTTACCAACCAAAAAAAAAAGAATAAGAATACTCGAATGAAGAATAATTTCAAGATTGAAATTAAACTAATAATACCTCACATAACATTCATGAATGAATTATTCAAATTATGCTACAAAATTAACATAAAAAAATTCACAACAACAAAATCACAGACCCAAAGTTCTTGAGATTTGTATATTCAAAATTACAAATGCCAAAATCTTCTTTTCTAGTCTTTACAAATTTCTCGTAGAAATATTTCACAATGAATGGTAGACACAAAAGAGAAAACTCGCACAAAAAATAGAAAACTAATAATAGAATTCCTAAAAATCCTCTTTTCTTCTTTCATATATCTTTTTATAGCTTTACAATTGTAAGTGTTTCTTGAGTTTTAATTACCTCTTGATAAGAAATATTAAAAATAAACTTTATTCATATTTTTGCTTTCTTTGAATAAAGTTCATTTTACTTTATTACAAAATAGTAAGATAAGTTACTTTGTAATATCAAAGGCAAAAAGTAACCAAGTGTTATGATATCAGGCCTTTATCGTTTTTCTAACTAGGGGTGTTGTCCTTGTCCTTATCCTAAACGTTGGCCTGAGTAGCAACAAATTTTTCTTTGTATTCCTTGAAATTTTCCAAAATAGTTGGTTAGGCTTTGCCATTTGGAATTGACATGCTACTCAAATTGGATTTCCATGTTAGCATATCTTCATTAATTTCATTCATTTTTTCATGTAGATTATAAACTTCTTTCTTGAAAGTGATTAGATGTGTCAAGATGGGTCTCAATTTTTTAATTACATTACAATCAAAAGTATCTTTATTGCATATTATCTCTAACATCATACCTTTGAAGGATTTTTTAATAGTAGAAACATCGACCAAACTAGCTTAGTCATCCTTTAGAATATCGACATCCAAAGACAAAAAATTAAATTTATTGTCACCTAGTATAGAATCACAGACCTTCATCAATCTTTTGAACTCTGCAATAGATTGTCTCAAAATCATTTTCTTCCATTTGATGCTTGTCAACAAGATAGGGGAATCATTTTCCTTTGGATTACTAAAAACTTGTTCATTGACCAAAATATTTACATTTATTTTAGTAATTTCTTAAACCTCTTTCAAAAACAAGGTATAAATGCCATATTCCCTTATTTTAGCCTAACACTCAACATATATCTCTACCTTTTTTACTTTAAATTATTGATATAACTTCATGAATTCTTAAATATATAAAAAATAATCAAGAGTAACCTTTTCTTCCCAAGCTTTTGTTACTCTCCCATAAGTTTGATACTTATTTTGATATTTTTTATAATTTTTGAACTTATCTTATCAAGAGGTATATTGGATGAGGTCAATGGAAAAGCATCAAGTGACCATGCAAATGTATCAATGATAGATATGATATAAGTAGTAAGATATCTCACCTATTTGATGAGAGTCATTCATATTCCATTTTATGTCATATTTTAGCCTTTTTCATATGTCTTCATACCCATTCTCATATTCCATTTTCATATCATACATATCATTTTATCACTTTTATGCTGCATATAATTAAATATATATAAATAATATTTAATTTAGTTTTTAGATAAAATACGCGAATAATAATATTTAATTGTATTTACTAATATTTGCTTCCATTATGTTAAGAAATAAATCCTGCAACATGCTCTTGAAAGTGGAGAACACATATTTCTTGTCACCTGTCAGTGCACTTACTAACAAATTAATTCTAACTATAAAATTATTTGCTCATGAAATAATTTGGTTATTTTGTTATAATTGATTAATCTTTAGTTTATATTCTATGGAGGAGAGTGGCCTCACTCCAAAAATAATACTCTATTTTATTATTGTAACCACAAGCTAAAATAGCTCCTCTATTTTAGGGTGATTGGTTAATAATAAATAAAACAACTCCCTTTAATTTGTGAGATTACAAATCATAAAAGAGAGGAGATTTGTGAATATAGATTTGTTAAATAAGTTACATGTCTTATGTATTATATAAATACAATGTAATGGGCATGCGAGGGATATAGGGAATAGCGTAGAAATGTAAGTGTGCAAGGGTGGTGTGAGAAAATGTAAGGCAACATGGAATTTGAAGATTAATACAACAATGTAATAGCAGAAAGAAGTGAGATAATAGTTTGTGAAAGATAGCATATATGTAGCAACTTGAATAAGTGTGGGAGTTGTTTATGTAAGAGTGAAAGATATCTAATTTATTTTAGAAAAATAAATAAATATATGTAGTTTATAAGTTGAGGAGTATTTTGTAGTAGACTAGCCATTGCATGGAAGAAGAGGAGGGCCCCTTCCGATGAAACATGGTAATGCCATTTTTATTTTATGTGTGTTTTCTTTTTCATGGTTTGGTTTTCACATTAAAATGTGTGAGTAAGAGATGTGGTTTTATTTTCATTATTTTCAATATGGTTAATTATTGAGTTCTTTACATTTACATGTTGAGTTTGATTTTAAAACTTTTGTAACAAAGTTTTTGTAGTAGCTTTGATTTTATCAACACTCACCTCATGACCTAGCCCTTGTGCATATAGTCATGACACCTTTCACAATTTTACACCCTTGGATTAACACTTATACCAAAATGAATTTAGTTATGAATTATTTCAATGTTACACCCTGTCTCTTAGTTACCGGATTACTTTTACCTTGTAAGTAAATAAGATGATAAATGTTTATTAGAAATTTAATATGTTCAGTAGGAGAATGAAATATTGAATATACATTAAGATGTTATCATTTTTTGAAGTTATGATCTTATGTTTTAATACTAATGGAAATGCGATGTATAAATATGTATTGCGATATGAATGCTTTAATGCTTGGATGATGCAAATATATTTTATGTGAATGGATAAGTATTGTTATGATGTACTACGCTGAATGTAGGAACATATTCAAACCTCTGGAAGAGAGAGGGAGTATCACTCAAGAGAGCGGTCTGGTAACCCTTTATGAGTCTAACTGAGCATTCACACACTCACGTCCTAGATTGGTTTAGAAGAGTCAAGTCAGTTAGGATTTAGTAAGTAAACCCTTAGTTGAAGTCTAGGATAAATTGGAAAGATTGCATGGTCATCTTTGTTGGCTTTGGTATTGGTCTTTGATTTCCTTTGGGTTACAGAATGGTAGGGTTATTGTTTATGACTTCCCTGTGATAGTTTTGACATTTGAGTTATGATGAAAAATGCCTTTTGATGAGTTGTGATATTTGAGTGATTGTGCTTGGGTCCTTATATGTGTGTGACTTCATATATTAAATATGTGTGCATATAAGTATTGTCGATATGAACAATCGATCATCACATATGTATATGTACATACTTAATATAAGTACAAATATA
>VDFB02380832.1:0-29842 GCA_007258455.2 Sequoia sempervirens
TAACTAGGTTATAGTCTAGAATCAAGAATTTGCTCACCTAGTTTCCTGAAATCTCAGGTTGGCAAAAGGACAGTGACAGATCAATTGTCCTTCCTTTTCACCCTCTTAAAACATCAACCTTCTCTTAGAAAATCCTTAGCATCAGGTAGATTAGGGCAACTATTTCTTCTAGACCCTCCCATGACCTAAGGTCTTGAGCAGTCGGTCCCCTACCTCTACATTTTGGTGAACCTGATGTGAACTTGTAATATTTGTTTCTTTGTGTTAAGGTTGTTTATCTTGTGTCTACGTAAGTTGTGGGCTTGTATGTTGTGAAACTTTATGAGCTTCATAACCTAGTCTATGACTTTTGGATACATTGTTAGAAGGAGCGTGCGACAATGACACTTAGAGATGGACTTTACGAGGGTCACTTCGGATCTTGCCTCCCAAGAGATGATATTAGCAACAAAGATGAGTTTCTTTAATGAAATCACTCGTGCCCCTAATCCTCTTGTCTCGCCTTCAGCTCCACCTTTAGATGAGAATGAATCCATCCCTATTCTTACAGAGCACCTCATGCTCTAGATAGGAGGCTATTAGATCTTGCAGATCACTTAGGGAGAACAAAGCATGGCTAGGCCCGCTAAGGTTGTTAATGAGATCATATATATGCTAGAAAAGGATCAAATAGACATAGAGTTTCTTTGTGGTCTTGCTGATTTAATGGAAGTATATGTCCCTTCCTACAACCCTAGGTCAAATAGTACTCGAGGTCATGTTCTCGATGCTTATGAAAGATAAATCAGTGTCTCAATGCCTATGAAATTAGCATGCTTGGTTGAAATGGGCCCTTCTGTCAACATCTTCATTCTTGATCTACCTCCTACTGTCAAAGTGAGTAGAGTACCCCTTGGATTCAATGTTCTTCCTCTTGGGGGAAACTTTGTCCTTGGTAGCAGGATTTATAGTAGAATGGGGGCTAGTGGTCATGGTATGTTTGCTGGCTCTAGTAGTTACTTCAATGGTGGTCACAGTGGTGGCTTCGATGGTTTTCATGGTGGTGACTTCAGTGGTGGCTATATTGGTGGCCCTGGTGGTGGCTCCAACTGTGGCTCTAGTGGTGGTCTTGGTGGTGGCTCTAATGGCAGATCCACTGGTCCTATGTCATCATCTAACCCTGTTTTGAATACCCTACTACAAAATATGGGTCAAATGCAGAACCAACTAGTGGGTTTGTCCCAAGCCTCTTCCCAACCTATCTTTCAACATTTCTTTTGATATATTTTGTTATTGGTAATGATCTTGAATACTCCCTTCCCTCAAGGGATGTTAATTCCTAAGTTTGAGAAATACGGTGGTAAAGGAGACCCTCAAACACACATGTCATGTTTCAATGCTATGTTTATAGATTTCTTTCACCATGATGCTTTGATGGCTAAACTATTTCCTTGATCTCTCATGGACACAACACTAGAGTGGTATTGCTCCTTACCTGAAAAAATCCATATTTTCATTCAATCAACTTGTTAATTAGTTTCTCTAGTAGTTATAGGCTAACATTAGGCCACATATGACATTCTAGGATCTCATCTGATGTAAGCAAGGAGAGCATGAGAAGATTACTAATTTCATTGCTTGATACCAAGCACTTTTTAAACAAATATCCTACCCTCTACCTAACTCAGATGTACAAAAGGTGTTCATTGGCAACCTATAAAGAACCTGATAGGAGAAGTTTGTATTAATGAAGTATCCTTCTTTTGCACATCTATGTGTGGCATTGCGAGAGTATCAACATGAGATTGTTTAGTTTGAGGGATCTCCTCGTATTCCTGTCTCAAAGGAAGATTTATAGTATCAATTTTAGGAAAAGGAAAATATATTGCAAATGTAGTCACTATGTCTAATGATAGAGGCCTCAAGTGCAATAGACAGTTCACTAAATTATCTGAATCTTATTCTTCTATTGTGCAGAAATTGTTGAACGATACGGTTATAAATTTGGAGGATCCTCGTCCTCTTAGAGAGTCTTAAATCATGACTGGTATGATGGAAATGCATTATGCCAATACCATCATGTCAACAGGAATGATACTGAACATTGTATGTGCTTGTGTCATGAGATACAGGATCACATTGACAATGGTACCATTCACCTTGATGGTAAAAAGTAGAGCACAAACAAGTCTATGGCTAAGGTGAATAGTGAATTGCATATTTATACAGACACTCTTTCGTCTCATTCTACAAATTTAATTATTGATCCTTTTGGTGCTTCTCCCAAGGCTTCAACATACATAAATATGGTTTGACTTACTCACAATCCTCCCCCTCAACCTACAACTAGTTCACCAGATGCAACTTTTACATCACTTGATCTACCCATGAATAACAAAGACTCTCCTCTATATATTCCTACTCGCGTTAATGGAAACATTGTGACAGGAGTCCTTGTGGATCCTATGAGTTGTAGTAACATTATTATAGAGGAGTCTCTTTTGTTGAATTTGTTGTAGAGGGAGGAGTATGAAAAAATGAAGATCACTATATGTACCCATGATGGCCTCTCTCTTGCTCCTTATGGCTCTATAATTCTTTCCATCCTAATGGGACCTAGGGTTGTGAATACTATCTTCAACGTCATTCTAGAATTTGACTTATTCAGAGTCAAGATAGGCATTCTATGACTACTTTCCATGAACATAGTCACTTTTGTTATTCATAAATGTCTAAAATTCTCTCATGAAGGTGTAGTGCATGTTGTGCATGACATTGGGTATCAACCATTGGTATCCCATGGGGGTTATTCACTAGATCATTTTTGTTCCACAAACATGAAGGAGAAACATATACTAGATACATAGTTCACTCCAAAGAGAAACCAAGGAAGCATTAGCAATAATAGTATAATACCCCCCCCATAATGCTGACTCAGGAGAGGTCTGATAGATCCACTAAAACTTGTGTATCACCATGTAGTGCATGAAGGAGAAGAAACAACATCTGAAATTGCATAAGAATGTACCTACAACTAAAAAAAGGTGTGCAAGATAAAGCACACATGCATGAGGCAAGAATCACTTGGATTCATTGTTGTCATGGAGGGATGCTCACTAGACAAAGTTGTGATGGAAAATAAAAAAGGCACTACACAACTTCCCCATGGCACTTTATAAGATAGTGTGAGTACAAAATATGTCACAACTTGATGTGAAAAATCCCCAAAATTCATGTACAATAGTGTGGCACTTTATCTTAGTGCATTTACATATAAGAAATTACTTACAAATGATGCTCAAAATTTCCACAAAGGACAAAATACTAAAAAATACATATAAAATAGCCCAAATGAAGCCATCCCATGTGAGTAAATATGAAAAGCTGGAGAGACCTTTCCAATGCCACAAGGATTGCGAAAAACAGAGGAACGAACCACAAGTTGTGAGCTCAGGAGTGAAAACTACATATCTTACTTCAACAAGAAATAAATGCAACCAAACAACAAAATTTTTGAAAATCACATGTACCACTGAAAAGTTGAGCTTTCCAACTTTCTTTCTGGTAATATTTTGTTTAAAAAAAATTACCACCTAGGGTGAAAGTTATGCAAAAACGAATAAAAGGCCTAGAAAAAGGCACTTTGCACTAATAAAAGTGCAAAAATTAACACTAACTGGGGGAAAAAATACAACTCCCAGTCATGCATATGACCTCAACATAATAAAAGGTTAAGAAAAAGTTTTTTTTCACTACCACCATGGGTGGTGGGCAAGCAGAGCGGGGGTGGTGCCCTGGTGGCCGTGCCACCCATGGGTCACCCCCCCATATGCCAATACATCAACTTACAATAAAAAAACTTATATATAAAATGGCGATTAAGATTTTACCACCAACGATGCAAAGATATGTGGCCGATGCAATAGGTATGATGCCTCCCATATGTGCTGAGAGAGAACAGAACCCACAAACTGTCAGGCATGTACTGGTTGATAAGACAAAGACAACGATAGCTTTGCGAATAGAAAAGGATGACTCGCATGATATCCCCAAGTTTAAGAATTGGTGATGTAGCAAGAGACAACAATGATGAGACCACTGATTAGAGTCTTCAATGAGATAAGAGGACCACTGACGACAAATTTTCAGGAAGCTTTCACTAGGCAACAAAAAAAAAGCAGGTTTAATACATACGCCGAAGAACAATTGAAGGTCTATCTTTACCCTTGTAGGTAATGAAGAATTTGACGATAGAAGAACCAGTCAATGTTGACTAATGATCGACAATGAATAGAAATGATATTCCAACAAGTTGAGCACAAATGATAGTACCCATCAAAATAAAAACACACGACCATATTGATAAATGTTAAATAATGCAAAAATAAATGCTTAACAAGTATTCGACAATGTAGTCGATGCTAAAGGGGCACATCAATGAAAGTAGTGAATGTTGATGGAGTAGATTGTACCTAGCCTAGAGGATGTGATAGCGGGTGGAATAAGGGACTGCAACAAGGTACCCATTGATGACTTGACATCCCAAACATTAATAAAAAATTTAGGCAGTGATCATGGAATAAACCTTGTTGTGATGACTGAGATATCGGCCGCCGACTAAGAAGATGTGACCGCCGTAAGCCAAGTCAAAATGGGATGGAGCACAAATGCCTATGTATTTGATGTGACTGGGGTGCATGCAAAAAAGGGAGTTCTGCCAAACAAATGAACAGTCAAGGGAAGGTGTACACATGCTACAATAGGAGTAATAAAAGGCACATAGAAATAAAGATCCTGGTACCTCCAATTTGACGGCCAATGAAAATGACAATGACTAGTCCCTTCAATGACACTAGGATAGAAGGATCTGAGAAAAGAGTACAGATTTGATCCTGATAGAGATACCCTAAATATTCCAACTACCAAACAGGGTTGATGTCGACTAGATCTGACAGAGGTCTACAAAGGTTAGGGAATATTCTGTACAAAGATGCTAATCATAATATATCCCCAATATTTTTGAAATAAATTTCCCAATGCAAAATATAAATTTTCCCCAAATTTGTGAATGAAACTGCAAAAATATTTTTCAAAATATTTTTTGCAAAAAATAAAATGACTGTACCGCTCAAGAGGTTGCATGGCCTACTCGGCAATTTGTTTTTGGCCTCAAAAACCAACTTTACCAAAAATGGATGAATTTACAGTCAAAATTCATTTGCACAACCTCCTGAACATAATGGTGATGCCTGATTTGACTGAAAATCCACTAGAATATCAGCTACCTCTCATATTTGAGCTTCAAACTCAAATCACAATAGAGCTTGATGGTGGAAACTCTCTAATGAAAAAAGGAAGGGGCTTGCCAAATTCAAAGCTCTGATACCATGTTGAAATGATCAACCCTTGGAATATCTTCAATCTGCAACACCAAATAACCTCCACAAAAAATAAAGAGAAGCAACAATGAAAGATGTTTTTCCACCAAAAAAGGATTGCAATATGATACAATATGCAATAATCTATCATGCCATGCAAAATATGCAAGAGATGTCTTGATTATAAAGGAAAGTATGAGAGATAGGGCAAGAAAATATCATGACAAGTGTCTTAATCCTATCACATGAGACCAATAACTCATAACTACCTAGGAAAATGTAAAGTCTAGATAAAACAACTATGGCCTGTCTAGATAAGACAACTAATATCCTAAGTAAACTTAACATGTGAACTAAGTCCACTAAGTTCCTAGTAAAGAATTAACTAGGTACAAGATTTATTCACACCAACAAAAATGAGCAAGTTATGGTCATTTGAAAATTGACTGCAAAAACAAAACTGCCAACAGAGGGGTAGAAAAAAATTCAAATGCCTATTGATGTCAACAAAATGATATGTTAAATTTGACAATCATTTCTCCTCACACGTTGTTGTTGATTAAATTTGATGTCCAAATGGATGTCACAAGTCATCATTGGGTTTGGCCGAAATCTAAAGGAATATGCTCGAAATCTCAACCACAAAATATTCTTTAGTAGGGAATCTTTAACTTTTATGTAGGAATTTTTTGATAGGGGTTTTAATTTAAGTTGGATACTTGATTTTTATATGGTCTCTTGCCAGTTTTGTGGGGCTAGTAATAAATGGAAACACCACTAAGAGAGTTCCACATGGCCCTTGGATAGGGCCATAGTGCCCATAAGTACAAAGTGTAGTTAGGTCTGCAGACTAAGTCCGTAGACTCTAATTTTTTATTTTTTTAAATTAAAACTTCTCAAAAAAATACAGCCAAAACTATATATTTTTTAAAATAATTTTGAGAAAAATTTAAAAGCAGAATATTTTTTTTGAAATATTGTACCTTGTTGTAATAATGATGATCCAGGGGGTCGTACAAATCCCTAAGCAAAAAAAAATTCCTTAGTGGACAGTTGCTATGATTTGGATGATTTGATAGTTGATCTTAGGGTTTTTAGCCCTTCTAAACGCGATGTTGGGACGGATTTGACCCAAAATGCTCCAAAAATGCATCTACCTTTCAAATTTCGCAACCACTCTTCAACTTCAAACCCTCATAGATTCTGCCTCATATGTTTGATTTGGAAAAAACAAAAGGAAAATATGACTTTCTCCAACTTTCTGAACTCAATAGTGAGCACAGATTTGCACTAACAAGCTCAAATTTGAACATGCAATAAAGATCCAAAAGAGGAACCCCCCAAAATATGGTATTTCTATCATTTTTTTATGATTCTCTAGATCATCATATGATGCAAGAGAAGAGTATACTCAACTTTTCAAGATTTACCATCTCTCAACAAATGGCTAACCAAAGGAACCCAACCTACTTTGATACCATGTTAGAATTGGCTATGGAGACAGTCACCCTAGATCTTGAGACCAAATGGAAAGCACAAAGAGAGAAGATCAATATGAAAATAATAAACTATATTCTTATCAATTATGCAAATATGATTCAATGTTGTGTACAATGTATGAGATGTTGGGATATGGTGTTGTACACCATTGCATAAAATGATTTATTATAATGTTGTAATTAAATAATTATTTAGTTGTGATGCACCTTGGTGGTGTGGTTAATCACACTAGGTAATTATTTGGGGACCACTTGATGTTGTATTGTAATATTGTATTATTATTTAATGTCTGGGAGACATGTGATAATAATTTAATATTGGGGAAATATTAAATAAAGTGTCTTTTAGTACCCACTATTAAATAAGAGGTTAGTGGTTTTGTATTCATATTGTTATGTGGTACATTGTTTCACCTTACCACTAGTTGTATTTTGTGTGAGATTGTGTCTATAAAAGTAAACACATATGTAGTGGTTTAGGTTGGCTGAGTGGTTTGGCTATCATTATTGAGTCTTCTTGAGGAGTGCATTTGTGAAGCATGGCATGGGATGTGTGGATTCATGCTTGGAAACATGAGAATGCATTGGAGGATTTGATGCTTCAGAGGTGTTTATTGTAACTCTTGTATTTTCTTATTTTTGATTAATATGATGAAGTATAGATGCTTTTGGAGGTTGGGTTTTTCCCTCTTGAGGTCTTTCCCGAGGTATATCTTGTGTCATCTTTGATGGGTATGTTTTCTATTCTCTTGCATGTGGATTTTGAGTACTTATTTGCATGAATATCTCTTTTGGGTTATGTGGAAATTGTCATTGAATGGGTGCAAGTTTCCTTACAAGTGGTATCAGAACTTTCATGGTTGAAGATTTTTTGTTATAACCCTAGGTTGAGAAAATATTGCTTGAAGTTTGAATCTATACAGGGCATGAGAGAATGAAAGACATGGAAAGATATGAGGGTTTTATAGGTTGTTTATTGTAGATCTAAGGATTTTGGGTTTGCTGTTATGATGGGTTGTTTCCAGATTTGGGGGGTGAAATTTTTTGGCTAAAAGGGGTTTCTTGGTTGTGCATTCAAATGAGGGTTTTATGGGGGAAGTTTTGTAAATGACCTCCTGGGAAAAAATAGACCTCATGGTTGGATTCAGATTGGCTGAGAGACAAATTTTGATATAAAATTTGATATATTTTGGTTACTAGAAAAAAATGATTTTTTTTTTTAGCTGTACTCCCTATTTGTAGGTCATACAGATGTCATTATTGTATGCAAAAATAAAAAACTATTAAAAATATTGTCTCATTGAATATTCCGTTGAAATTATTTTTACTTGCAAAATAAAGTTAAAAATTAAAAAAAATACAATATGAAAAAAAACCCAATTAAAAAAAAACTTTAATAGAAAATTAAAAAATAAATAAATATTAAATTTGTGGGGGGGGGGGGCATACCCTCCCCCTTTCCATGATCACTGGCAGTATTGTAGGGACTTCCGATAGGTACTGCTCGTCGATAGACTTGTCAGCCGTTGTCGGTAGTACTATCGAGGGTTAGATGGCAGGAAAGAATGCTTGCCGAAAAACAATAAACATTATTTATTTATTATTTTTTTAAAACTCCACCTTTATTATATTTCAAAATCATTTTTAATAAAATTAAAATATCCTCCATTTATTTTATACTACTGGAAATAAAATCAAAAGGTCGACGAAAAATTTGGTATATGGAAATTAAATCAAATTTAATAAAGATTTCAAGTCTGGAGATTTGCAAGATGGCACCGCTTGAGTGGCTCCGCCATCACTAGTGAGCCACCGTCCCACCACCAGGGGGGTTAAATTTTTTTTCCTCATACTTTAATTGTTCTTTTTCTTCCAAGGGGCATAACTTTCACCTAAGTGCTCCATTTTTGCTCTTCTTGGACTCATTGGAATGTCAACTCAGTTCTCTATGTTGTGGTGCCAGTGATTTTCTAATATTTTACATCTTTGATAGTGTTTTGATAGCTTGAAGTCAGGCTTTTGTTTTGAGCTTCAAGAGGTCATATCGAGTGCATACAAAGTTAGATTTTGGACTTCGAATAGTTGACATAAAGCTTGTTTAAAGCACCACACATTGGATTAGATTTGGAGTTTTTTTTACATGATTTTTTTTTTTTGATATTCTATCCTAAGATTTTTGATGGGTTACTTTGACTATGGTACTATGAGTTTATTAATTGTTGGATCTAGGATATTTGATGTTGGATTTATTGTATGCTCAATTGCACATCTTTGATTCTTCTCATTTGACATGGTTATTATTATTTGGTTGGATTTTTATACTTCATTGTTGTATCTACAAGTTGTGTAACATTGTAGGTGGTCTATACTTACTTGTTGCACCTATGACTTGATATGGGTTTTCTATGCCCATAGATATTTTTGTGTTGATGCATTTTTGGTTTGGTGGCTTGGTTTGGTCACTTTTTTTGCTAGTTTTGTTGTCATGTTGAGGAACTGAAATGGTATTACCAGGTACAGTCATGATGTGATACCTATGTAGTTGACTATGTTATATAGATATGGGGGACACAGTTGGGTTGAGTTGCTGGTACATTTGGTGGTGATCATAGTGTCATGGATGTTTCTTGTAGTTTAGAGACTTTGGAATGTCATGATGGTTTATGTAGGTGCATTGTTGGTGGTGTTAGATTGGTTCTTGATTCAAGTTGTGGTGGTGTATCTTCTTGGTATGTGGATCATGGTTTACTTTTCCTTCTTTATTGGGGAGCTCATGTTACATTTGTGTTCTTTGATTGTGTGAGGGTCTTTGGTTGATATTCATTAGGAGATTGATATCATGATGTCATGATAGCTTGTTGCATTCATTGGTTATACACTTTTAGTGGAAGCTTTTGATAGTGATGGATTAGCAATGATTGGATATGTTTATGATGCTTTGGTAGTTGTATGTATCTTCTTGGGTTGGAGATCTTGGTTTCACTTGTATGTTATTGATATTAGAGTTGAGTGTGTGCAAACCTGGATGATCTTCATGGAGAGGATGGTTGTCATGATGCCATGTGTAGCTCGTACCATGGTTTGAAGGGAGTTGTTGGAAGTGACGTGGATGCATCATTGGGTATGATATCTTCATGTTATTGGGGATATTTTTTCTTGGTTTAGAGTGTTTTCTATTATGTCATGGTTTACTCTTGATACAAGTTTAAAGTTTGGCATGGTACATGTTCTCTTGAGACTAGGATGTATGTTATGGTGCATGTGATCTCCTAGGAAGAGATGGTTAGATCATGTTGTGATGTTTATGTTTCTGATTCATGATTGGAGCTTTGCCATTGATTGCGTGTGGTTCTCTTTGTATTGGGAATATTAATCATTTTCTTGATTACTTCATGATGGTTCTATGTTGTATTTGGAGTTTGGCATGGATTGACTGGTTATAGGTATTCATGGATACTTGGAGACTTAAGTGATGGTTGGAGTTCTCTTTTTATTAGAGACACTAGCTTGAGATAGTTACTCTTTGGAGGTTTTAGCAAGAAGACCAAGGAGTTTTCACCTGGTTATGGATGTGAGTTCATATTAGACTGATAGAGGAGATTGTTCTTGGAGTGAGTCATGATGACTTGGTTATCTTGGAGGTGCATTCTCATTCCCCACTCTTGGTCTACTTGGAAACTTATTATTTGAAAGGTATTTTCCCATTATATCTTTCAGATGTGTTATGTTCCATGCTTTGATTTCTCATGGGATTGAGTTGATTCATGGTGATTGATTATGGATACTCATTTGAGCATTGTTTAGCATGAATTTATATGCTTTATCATTCATAGACATGGATCTTGAGCTATGGTTAGTCAGTTCTGGAGGATTCATTTTGAGGGATATTATAGCATGGTTATCTCCTTGTGAATTTGAGTTTATGATATCATTCTTTGATGAGGATTATTATTAGATGGTTACTTTGAGTTTGATCTTCTTGATTAGAGAGGCTTACATCCATGTTGGCATTGTTACAATGATTCATATATTGTACTTGATCTATGAGATTGGCTGTTATGGATGTTGTTGAGGCTTTTCATTTGGGGTTGTTTAGGAGATCATACTTGACACAACAATACAATTTTGAGGGGTTGGTAGGAGGACATTATGGTTTATAGGTTTTCTCTCTTCATGGTTCCTTCCTAGATATTCATGGTTTGGGGAGGATGGTGGCAACATGTTGTGAGAGATTATGCAACTCTTTGGGTTGTATGTGTTGATCATTGTTATTGTTCTTGGTACTTGATTCTTTGATTTAATTATTACACCTTGATATATAGTGTTGATTGGTAGACTTGATATTCTTTGACATTACCTATGTAGTGGGAGTTCCTAAATATGTATGTTCTTCATTGATAGGTTTGATACATGGAGTTTGGTGCAGTTTACAGGTTGCATATGTTCTTGGCATGAGTTTATTGATGTATTGATACCTTGGAGGCATGGATGGTTTGATGTATTATCATGTGTTTTGGATGGTATTTTTGATTGTGTGGGTTTTTTTGTTGACAATAGCTTGACATTAGAGCCTTTATTATTACTTGGATTTGATCCTTGTGCTTGTGGATTAGTGGATCTTCACCTTGGCATGTTCCTTTTCTTCCATAGGTGGCACATTGAAGCATGAGAGGAGTTCTTTCTTGAGATGGTGGTCACATTGTTCTTATTGCAAGTATCTTGATGGAGCATGAGAGCATGTTGGAGATTCATGTGGTTTCATGTATGAATATGATGATGCATTTCATGTATTGATCCCTTATGCAATGTATACAACAAGTGGGAGAATGTTGGGATATGGTATTGTACACCATTACATAAAATGATTTATTATAATGTTGTAATTAAATAATTATTTAGTTGAGATGCACCTTGGTGGTGTGGTTAATCACACTAGGTAGTTATTTGGGGACCACTTGATGTTGTATTGTAACATTGTATTATTATTTAATATGTGGAAGACATGTGATAATAATTTAATATTGGGGAAATATTAAATAAGGGGTTAATGCTTTTGTATTCACATGGTTTTGTGGTACATGGTTTCACCTTACCACTAGTTATATTTTGTGTGAGTTTGTGTCTATAAAAGCAAACACATATATAGTGGTTTAGGTTGGATGAGTGGTTTGACTATCATTATTGAGTCTTCTTGAGGAGTGCATTTGTGAAGCATGGCATGGGATGTGTGGATTCATGCTTGGACACATGGGAATGCATTGGAGGACTTGATGATTTAGAGGTGTTCATTGTAACTTGTATTTTCTTATTGTTGATTAATATGATTAATTATGGATGCTTTTGGAGGATGGGTTTTTCCCTCTTGAGGGTTTTCCCACGGTATATCTTGTGCCATATTTGATGGGTATGTTTTCCATTCTCTTGCATGTGGATTCTGAGTACTTATTTGTATGAATATCTCTTTCTGGGTTATATGGAAACTGCCATTGAAAGGCTAGAAGTTTCCTTATATAAGAGACCCCTTGGTTATATAGCCAAGGTGAGACACAAAATAACCTAAGACTATGACAAGTGTCTTAATCATATGACATGAGACAACTTATCACATCTACCTAGGTCACATGTGTTACAAGTCAAAAGATAAGATAACAACTAATGATAACTAACACCTTCTAGAAAGATTCCTAGGACCTAAGTAAACTTAACACGTAAATAAGTCCCATAAGTATCTTAGTAATGAATTAACTAGGTACAAGACTTTATTTTGCACTAACAGAGCTTACAAAAGCATGTCCCCTCATTTACTTTTTGGTAATAAGTTTTCCAAATGTGTAACCTACATTAAATATCTATCCAATGTTACATAAAACATATAAAATGGCCTCAAGAATGTCAAATCCATGTTATGCACATAACTTAGATTCTTTAGGTGCACCATAAATAAATATTATATTTACAATATAAACATTATGCAAGGTGTACACCACTTATTTTCCTAATGTAGGTGATAACTGTGGGTTAGCATATTATGAGATTTAGCACAAATTTACATAAAAAGTAAATAAGAAAATAAATTTACTTAGCCTATTAACCAAATATTGTGGAATTTTGATGAAGATTATAAACAATAATTTTTGTGCCTTGAAAAATGTGATATCTTTGCTTGTGAATTTCCTTAGATTTTGTAATGAATTTTTCTCTATCCAACATCATGTTTATAGTTTTGGGTTAAATCTATAATCACTGATCCTTTGCATCCAAATGTAGCTAGGTACTTAATGCACATTTATACTATGTTGCTTACTTGGTTGACCTTTATTTGATTTAATATTGTTTGATATTTAATGAATGGTAGTATTTATAAAACATTTGAAGGATTTTTAATGTGTCACAAGGAGACATGTTCTCCTAGATCAACTCATAGAAATAAGTGAATACTAATAAAGATAGATGAAAATGGCCATAAAATGATGCATGTGAGATTATTACTCATTTTAGTACATGAAATATAAATTCTTCACTTTTGATTTCTTATTTAATGCTCTAGGATGAGAGGAAATTTGTGGATTTTCTATGATCTAAAGTGAATTCTAATGAATTATGCTAAATACTAGCATGTAACTGTAGAGGAGGGGGATTGAATGCTCAGGACCCTAGGTCATGGGAGGGTCTAGAACAATTAGCTACCCTGATCTACCTCACACTAAAGATTTTCTAAGATAATTTTGATGTTTAAAGAGGGTGAAAAGGAAGGGAAATTGATCTTTCACTATCCTTTTGCCAACCCGAGAGTTTAGAAAACCAAGTGAGTAAATTATCGAGTCTGGATTGTAACCTAGGTAGCTCTTTTCTAAGGGAATCTAGTGTAGAAGACATATGAAAATGCAAAGTTCTCGCATCTCGGTTGGGTGCTAGCATCTGTATGGAAATAGAGTACAAAGTACAGTCTAAAATTAATAGGGAATTCACCAACTAGGTATTGATAAATACAGTTTTACATGTTGACAAAAAGTATAAAACAACTAAACTACTAAAATGATAAGAAGAATACTTTAAATTAAGAGATATAATTAATTTGACAAGAGCAAATGCAGAAAAATCAAACTTATAGTTGTTCCAACCTCCTGCAAGATCCACATTAATGAATATCTACACATAGTAGAATGAGGAAAATTGTTGGTGTTGTTTTGGGGCTTGTTGTAGTCAAACCCCTTGTTTCGATGTTACCACCTCCATGGATAGCCAAAATACCCACAACAGAGAAAATGAGATAAAGAAAGTATTGAAATGAAAGAATACCAAGCAATGCTAACAACAATATGCTACTAAATCAAACAATGATGCTAAATAAAATGGAAATCACCTCCCCAACAAGATACCCTCAAGCACGTGAAGGGAGATGTGAGCTCGCAAGCTTGTAGATGCCAATGGTACTGCAACAACGAGAGGAGTGAAACTAGCAGAGTGTCAACTTGGAGCTTCAACATCAGAGAAAGTGTTGTGAAATGGAGTGTGGAATGCTGAAGAAGATTGAATGAATGCATAGAAGATGAATTAAATCAAGAAGATAGTCTTTTGAAGGTGAATAGGATCCCAAAAGAGCTATTTGACATTGGTCAAGGGAACAAGGGTGTTACGCTTCATCGCCAAATGGAGAAGTGGAACACCTCAGTAGATTCTTGAGGCAAGAATCCTATCAAGATGATAACACACCAAACAGACATCCCCATGTTGTGCTAGTGTCCTTGATAAAATTCCCCCCACTGACACTCTAGATAGCCATCAAATGGATGGAAAGTGAATGGATGAGGTAGAATAGCATCGTTGGGTTTAATTTTTCTAAGGTGAGGGGTGTAAATGAGGAATTTGTGTGGGTTAAAATGCACTCCATTACATTTTTCCCCCACTTTAGCGAGCATATGTGCTACCAAATGTGAGGTAAAGTACATTGAAATTTTTTAAAGAAAGTATACCTAAACCATTGTGGAAGAAGGTCAAAATATAACACATCCAGAAGCACATGAAGAGAGATGGATCCATAGGTACTCAGTCCTAAGGAGAGTGTAACAAAATGTGCTACAACTTTGTAGACTTATGGAAGGGTGAAAAAAGGCTCTACAACTACTAGTTCCTATAGAGTTGAACAAAGAGATCCCACAGGATGTAAGAGCTTTACAAGTCCTCAAACTTGCAAAGGAGGCACCTCCAGGTGCTCAGTCTTGAGTGAAGCTGATGTGAGAGGCTCCAAAAAATCTAATGGGGCCTTTCAGGTGTTGGGTCCTACAAGGTTAGTTGAAAAGCACCTTCACAGGTCCACCCACAAGAAAACATGTTAATCTGTAGACAAAACATGTTAGAAAACTGTAAGGAAAATTATATGCAAAAAATAATTCTCCTAATGTCAATACCTTAGGAAAGAATGCAGATACACTTTAAAATTTATAGCTATAGTCCAATTAAGATGCACTATGAAGTAGCTAACAAAAATAGAGTATTTGACAATCACACATGAACACCAGATATACGTGGGAAAACCCTTACTAGAGGAAAACCCACCACACCAAGAGAAATCACTTTGTATTACACTAATGAAGATTACATACAAATTCCAGACTTATCTTTCTAGTGTCATTATACAGCCGCATTCACCATGTACAATTTGTTTCAGTAACCTTCACATTACAGTTCACATAATAGAATTCAACCACTGATGCACTCACACAACAATCTATAGATTCAACCAAATTAACCAACCAATCACAATCTACAATCATAGAGTATATCCATGGCATTCCCTGATTGTCGAACTTCCTCACAGTACCATCACAACCAATTGTCTTCCAACTATTCAGATTCAGCTTCTCCCATTGGTCCATGAGACTCCACATGGGACGGTCAAACGGTCAACAAAATTCACACTATGTTGGCATCTCAGTGAGACACTAATAGTGTCTCACCGATGCCAGACAATCTTCATATCAATGTCACCAAGAGTCACTATTATCACCAATACATTCCATCGAGCTTCATGTGTTTCATCAAAACACCAAGCAGTCACCCAGACCTATCGCTTTCATTAGGAGATCATAGTGAGTCACCAAAGGTTATACCAAAGTCACAAGTCATATCGAGCTCCAAAGGATAGTCAGCAAGACATATTGATCTCACCAAGAGGTTTCTCTAAGATCTCTGTTGTCACCCTAAAGCTACCAACCATCGTCAAGACATGTAACTCTCGCTTAGACATCACACCGAGCTCTCAGACTTACCCCAAAGTGTTCATCTATCACCAAGAGTTATACCGAATATCCCACAAGGTGTTCCTGTTGATGAGACCTTCAACGTTCGCTAAGATGTCTTCCCGGGACCTTTGAGTTACCCCGATAGCTAACCCTTGAGTCTTCGTTGGTGAGACATTTGCATATCACCCAGACTTCATAACGAAGCCTTAGTGTTACATCGATGACTCCCGAGTGTGTCCCTGTCAGCATGAATTTCATCTATCGCGAAGACCTTTCTCCAAGACTTTCTGTTATGGCAAAGGCATCATATGCATTCTTGTCGGCAAAACATTCACTGTTCACTGTGACTTCTCCTTGAGTGTTGAAGTCACTTCAAAACCCCAGTCGCCATGAGTCTCTCTGATTCATGATTGAATGGCCTATTAGCCAGAGGTCTCCCAAGCGCTAAGAGGTCATATCGAACACTCCTTGTCACAATGATAGCTCCATAGTGAAAAACATTCAGCAAGACAAAAACAAGGTCATAGCGACTTATTCAAACCATGATGATACAAATTATTATTCGTCCAGACATAATAGATGTCATACTGACTTGACTCTAATGGAGGTTTCAGCCTGTGATTATTGAGGCATATTTCCAACAATCTCCCACTTGACAAAGATCACATAGGCACCTCCAGAGCACAACATACCTTAGTGAAAATCATGGGCACTATTACCCATTGAACTGGCACACCACCTGAACTTGTCTATGCTCACTGGCTTCGTCAATGCATCTACAATATTCTCTATAGTATCAACCTTTTCCAAATTGACCTTTCCATCCTCCACCATATCTCGTACAAAGTGATAATGTACGTCAATATGTTTCGTCCTAGCATGGAAAGTAGGGTTCTTTGGAAAACAAATTGCACTCTGACTGTCATAGAAAATTGTTATTTTCCCTGCATCAAAACCAATGTTAGAACACAAACGTTTCAACCAAACTGCTTCTTTACAAGCATGAGTAGCTACCATGTATTCAACCTCCATAGTGGACAAAGCGACTATAGCTTGCTTCTTACTCATCCAACTCACTGCACCACGGTTCATCATGAATATGTATCCACTGGTGGATCTCCTGCTATCGATGTCCCCTGCCCAATCAAAATCTACATAACCTCAAATGCTAAGATTCCTCTGTGATTCAACCAAGTTCCCATGGTAACACAAAGAAAAATCTGAAGTTCCCTTCAAATATTTGAAAACTCTCTTTACAGCATCCCAATGTGTTCTCCCTGGATTAGCCATAAATCGACTAAGAACTCCCACTGCTTGGGCAATGTCTGGTCTTGTATAGACCATTGCATACATGAGACTGCCTACTACACTAGCATAGGGTACACTAGTTATTTCCTCCATCTCAGTAGGAGATTTTGGATAGTCCTCAATAGATAGCTTCGTTCCCTGCAAGACTAGAACAACTAGCTATTTGCAATCATTCATACAGAATCTCTCAAGAATAGTCCTGATATACTTACTCTAACTGAGCCATAGTTTTTTATTCTTCCTATCCCTAGTTATCTCCATCCCTAGAATATACCTTGCTGCACCAAGATCATTCATTTCAAACTTAGCAGACAACTGAGACTTAAGATCAAAAATCATTAGCTTACTATTTCCTATGAACAACATATCATCAACATAGAGAGAAATAACTAATACTTGATCACTTTCATCTTTATAATATATAAAGTGATTAGATTTTGATCTCACAAATCCCAAAGACAATACAAATGTATCAAATTTCTAGTACCACATTCTAGGTGACTGTTTTAACCCATACAAAGACTTCTTTAATTTGCATACCAGTTTTTCTTTACCTTTTTCAACAAAGTGCTCAGGCTGGGACATATAGATTTTTTCTTCAAGGTCACCATGAAGAAATGTTGTCTTCACATCCATCTGTTCTACCTCTAAGTCATATGCTACTGCAAGTGACAAAAGAAATCTAATAGATGTCAGCTTTTCTACAAGAGAAAATATTTCCCCATAATCAATTCCCTCGACCTGGGAATAACCCTTTTCAACTAGTCTTGCCTTGTACTTTTCTACACTGCCATCCAAACCAATATTTTTCTTAAATACCCATTTGCAATCCACAGGTTTTCTACCTTTAGGCAAGGGCACCAAACTCCAAGTTTTATTTTTCTCTAATGATGCCATCTCTTCATTCATGGCTTCCAACCAAGAGTCTGAATCAGACATTTTAATTGCCTCTTTTACAATCCTAGGCTCATCAGTGCTAGAAATCAAAGCATAGGCACAAGTAGAATCAATCAATGAGAATCCATACCTATCTGGTTGTTTTCTTTCTCGGGTTGACCTCCTCAATGGCTGAGGCTGAGGTTGTTCTTCTTCTGAACTTTTAGAATTGCTCAAGCTCTCCTCAGTTTTAGGTACATTTTGAATTTCCAATTCCTCTTTCTTTGGTGTAGGAGGAATTAATGCTACATCCTTATTGTTTTCTGACTTTGTCTCTGATTGCAGATCCAAAGTGGAAGGTTTCAGCTCACGAAAGATTATACTTTTGCTATATACAACCTTCTCCATATCAAGATTCCAAAGCTTGTATCCCTTTATGACAACACTATAGCCAATAAAAATACATTTGATAGCCTTGTTCTCCAATTTAGATCTTTTCACATCTGGCACATATGCATATGCCTCACAGCCAAAAACTTGAATATGTCTAAGAGAGGGCTTCTTACCAGACCACGCTTCCAAGGGTATTTTCTCAACAAGAGTAGAATTTGGAGAACAATTAATTAGATAACATGCAATAGATACAACCTTAGCCCAGAACTTCTCCTCCAAGCCAGCACTACTGAGCATACTTCGTGCTCTCTCCATCACTTTCCTATTGAACCTTTCTGCAACTCCATTCTGCTATGGAGTATGAGGTGTAGTCTTGTGTCTTTTAATTCCATGGTCTTTACAGTATCTTTTAAATTCATCAAAATAAAATTCATCACCACTATCAGTCCTTAAGCATTTTATTTTTCTACCAGTCTGATTTTCAACAAGGTTCTTAAATTCCTTAAATCAACTGAACACTTCTGATTTACTTTTCAAAAAATAAACGAATTCTTTTCTTGAATAATCATCAATGAACGACACATAGTATCTTGACTTAGACAAAGAAGGAACATCCAGTAGACCAAACACATCTGAATGAATATAATCTAGCAAACTAGAAGATTTATGAGGACTAGAATAAAATGAAACACAATGCTGCTTTCCATATATACAGTGTTCACAAAATTCAAATTCAAGATTACAATCTTCAAGCCCCTCAACCAAGTTTTAATTCTTCAAGATTTTTAAACCTTTCTCTTGTATGTGGCCTAACTTATGATGCCAAAGCATAGTCTTCTCTGCAGGAAGTTTTACTTCCATAGAGTTTACATAATTAGGGATGTTTTCCTCTTTACCTCCATGAATAGCTTTCATTGACTCTCCAGAGACACTATTACATTAAACAGCCTGTGCATCCAGCTTGTACAGGGTACCAATTCGAGCACCTCTAGCCAGCACCATTGAACATCTAGTCATCTTGCAGCCATTTCCAGAGAACATAACTTGTACTCCAATATCATTCAGCATACTAACAAAAAGTAAGTTTTGAGCTAGTCCTGGTATATGCATTACATTATTGATTCCCTTCACTTTTCCATCAGGGAATTGTATCCTGACTCTTCCATGGCCAACAATCTCCAAAGATGAATCACTTGCTAAGTACACCTTTCCACCATCGTATTCTTCATACTTTGTGAACCAGTCTCTATGAGATGTCATGTGAAAAGATTCTCCAAAATCAATCAACTAGACATCATCTCATGCTTGTGTAGCCAAGGCTGCAATGAAGGAGTCACCATCACTATGAGAAGAACCATTATTTGAAGATCCCTTATTCTTCTTTTTCTCCTCTTTACAATCCTTTCAGACATGACCAGGTTTCCCACAATTCCAACACTTCACCTTGGACTTCTTGCTAGGAGACTTTGATTTCCCCTCTGATTTCGATTTTGATTTCTTGTCCTTCTTCTTTCCTTTCTCCTTTGACCCTCCTTTCTTTTGATAGCAAGAGCCTCCTTTTCCATCTCAGAAGATTTCCTTCTCATTTCTTTTGACAACAAAGAACCAACAATATCTTCCATCTTGAAACTGGATGTTGTACTCCCAATAGCCATCACTAGATGATTCCATGAGTCTAGAAAAGAACATAATAGTAGCATACAATGATCCTCTTCTTCAGTCTTCACACTAACATATGTCAACTGAGCAAGTAGCATGTTAAATGTGTTTAAATGATTAGCCACAGACCCTCCTTCCTGCATTCTCAAAGAGTATAGTTTCTTCCTCAGGAATAGTTTATTCACCAAGGACTTCCCCTGATAAATAGACGCTAGTCTCTTCAACAAGGAAGATGCAGTCTTCTCTTCATGCACATTGAGAAGAACAGAGTCTGCCAAATAGAGCCTTATCAGCCCCTTAGACTTCCTATTTGTAAGGTCCCAATCTTCTTGTTTCATGCCTGTAGGTTTCACTCTAGCCACAACAATCCAAAGATCATGGTCAACAAGAAGATCCTCCATCTTGAGTTTCCACAATTCAAAGTTATTGCCATTGAATTTCTCTATTTCAATCTTACTAGATGTACTAGCCATCTCAACCTGTAATTATAAATTGAAAAACTTCTACAAGACTCCCACTAAATAGAATTGATATAAAAAACCCAACGTACCCACAAGGATAACACAACTAGCTAAGCTTTGATACCACTTGTAAGGAAAATTAGATGTGGAGAACAATTCTCCTATCGTCAATACCTTAGGAAAGAATGCAAATACACTTTAAAATTTACAACTATATTCCAATTAAGATGCAATATGAAGCAGATAATAGAAATAGAGTATTTGACAATCACACACGAACACCAGATATACGTGGGAAAACCCTTACAGGAGAAAAACCCACCACACCAAGAGAAATCACTTTGTATTACAGTAATGAAGATTACATACAAATTATAGACTTATCTTTTTGGTGTCATTATATAGCAACATTCACCATGTATAATTTGTTTCAGGAACCTTCACGTTACAGTCCATAGAATAGAATTCAACCACTGATGCGCTCACACAACAATCTGTTGATTCAACCAAATTAACCAACCAATCACAATCTACAATCACAGAGTATATCCATGGCATTCCCTAACTATCAAACTTCCTCACAGAACCATCACAACCGATTGTCTTCCAACTGTTCAGATTTGGCTTCTCCCATTGGTCCACGAGACTCCACATGGGATGGTCAAACGGTCAATAGAATTCGCACTATGTTGGCATCTCAGTGAGACACTAACAATGTTTCACCAATGCCAGACAACCTTCATATCGATGTCGCCAAGAGTCACTGTTATTGCCAAGACATTCCATTGAGCTTCATGTGTTCCATCAAAACACCAAGCAGTCGCCCAGACCTATCGCTTTTGCCAGGAGATCATAGTGAGTCACCAAAGGTTATACCGAAGTCACAAGTCCTATCGAGCTCCAAAGGATAGTCAGCAAGACATACCGATCTCACCAAGAGGTTTCTTTGAGATTTCTGTTGTCACCCCAAAGCTACCAACCATCGCCAAGATATGTAACTCTTGCTAAGACATCACACCGGCTCTCAAACTTACCTCGAAGTGTTCATCTGTCACCAAGAGTTATACTGAAGATCCCACAAGGTATTCCTGTCGGTGAGACCTTCAACGTTCACTAAGACGTCTTCTCAGGACCTTTGAGCTACCCCGATAGCAAATCCTTGAGCCTCCATCAGTGAGACATTTGCATATCACCCAGACTTCATAACAAAGCCTTAGTGTTACATCGATGACTCCTGAGTGTGTCCCTGTCAGCATAACTTTCATCTATCGCTAAGACCTTTCTCCGACACTCTTTGTGTTACGGCGAAGGCATCATATGCATTCCTGTTGGAAAAACATTCACTATTCGCTGAGACTTCTCCCTGAGTGTTGAAGTCAGTCCGAAACCCTAGTCACCATGAGTCTCTCTAATTCACGATTGAATGGCCTGTAGGCCAGAGGTCTCCCGAGCGCTAAGAGGTTATACTGAACAATCCTTGTCATAGCGATAGCTCCACAATGAAAATCATTTGGCAAGACAAAAACAAGGTCACAGTGACCTGCTCAAACCATGATGATACAAACTGCTAGTTGGCCAGACATAATAGATGTCATACCGACTTGGCTCTAATGGAGGTTTTAGCTTGTAATTATTGAGGCATATTTCCAACAAAAACAAAAAGCTACACTGGAAAATAGATAGATAGTCATGCATACAATCAACAATTGAAGGAGAATCTTTCAAAGGGGTCCCTCAGGAACCCTTCAAAAGAAAAGGGGTCCACTCAAGGGAAGCTTTTTTTGAAAGTGATAACATTTTTGAAAAGAGATAAAAAATTGTTAATGATTTTAGCATCAAGGAATCCTTTTGAATTATTCCTTCATCAAGGAATTTGAAAGAAAGAATGCACCCTCACAAGGGAAATTTTTTAGACTTCTTCATAAAAAAAGTACTCCCTTCTTGAAGGAAATTTTTTAGATTCTATCTTACAAATTTGTGATGAAAGAAAGATTCATCTATGGATCCATGATGAAGAATGAAATTTATGAAAAATATTTTGAAACAATAAGATTTTTTAAGCAAGGATTCGTTGGCCATTGAATACACCTTCTTAAAATTGAAGCAGTATGATAGCCCCCCCTTAGGATGGTGTGTGCTAAACTTAGAGGCACATGACATCCTAAGGAGAGAAAAGTAAGAATGAAAGTGATATTGTAGCCCACGAAACATGATGAGATGCAATCTTGGTAATATTGTCACACACATGAAGGACAACACATAAGCACCACAACATTATAAAGCAAGAAAATAAGAGAGGAAGATAAAAATAAAGGAAAAACAATGACATAACAAACAAGAGATCGGGAGATTTATTATTTTAGGGTCAAAGATGCTCATAAAAATAGATAGGTAGATATATTAATATATATATATGAATTGTCATCAATCTCGCACTATATCAGACCATGTGAGGAAGAGCACATGAAAACAAAATAAAAATAAAAAAATGGCTCAACATGGAAGGGAGGCCTAAATCCCCCAAACAATTTGCATCGTCCCCAGTTGTTGAAAATAAAGGCACACCAAAGAGAAGAATGATGTTCAACAAATAGAAGAATTTTTATGAAAAAAAAACACTCTTTTATCCAAGCACCTACAAGGGTGACAAGGGTCCTCTAGGAACACATAAAAATGGCACGAGGGAACATAACACACACACAATCTAATCTACAGATAAAGAAGAGGTGCCCCTAGTCCTCATCAACCAAGAATTCATCGTTCTCCTAATCTAGATCATTGTAAGGGGAGGGTGGAGGAGCCTACAAGGGCATAATAGCAAGGGGTACCCTTCGACTCTCATAAAATAATGCATTTTTCTACTTGGACATTATTGGACTCTACAAGGATTGTGTGTATTTGTAAATGCAAGTGTAAATGCAAAGCGCATATGGATTCTTAGTGTTATAGATGCAACATATCCATAATTTAATGTAGTTGAAATTCTAGTTTTTTTGACACATATATTATGAAATCAATCAAATTCTAAATTTTAAATGTAAGTGTAAAATGAATAATAATAATGAACATTATAAAAGAACACAATGTCTATTAGGTAATAGCAAAAGTAAAGTCTTGAAAGACTTTACCTAAAATGTCAACTTACAAATTGACATGCTCTATAAACCTCCCAACCATTTGACATGCCTGGCACAAGAAAAATATATAATTGAACAAACATAAATGAACAATAGTTAATGAAAGAACTAAAATGAGATATTAGTTATTGAAGGAACTAAAGCATTATTAAATTGAAAGTTAGAGCCATATGAACACAAAATACTTAATTTTGTGGTGTGTTAACAAGAACATTGATTGAATTTCTTGCCATGAACAATTCCACATTACGTCTCCTTGTTCTCCCATGCCTATAAGAAAAAAATTATAATTGAGGGTAGTAACAAATAAATATCATAGTCCACCTTTGTAATAATGCATGTACAACAACACATAATTAAAAAAGTTCAACATCTTCATATTTCCAGATGGAAAACACACACACACACATATAAATCAACACACAAACACACACATGCATATATGAAAAGATATGGGTGTCTATTGATTTATGAATACTAAATCATATATATGTGAATGGAATTGTATACCAAGATATATTCAAATTATATTCAACAATTCTCATCATCCTTGGATATATGAGGAATGTGCAAAGGATTCCAATCAATGCTTTGTAGTATAGAGGGGATATTAGTAGAGGAGAATAATTGTGAATGCTGCTAGCTAATTTCCCTCTTAGTTAGTAATTTGAGTTTGACAATTCAATGCATTCAATTTGGTTGTTGTGTTTCAAATTTTAATTTTTTTGGGAATGATATGATCATTTGAATTTGTAGTTGTCATTTACATAATATTTTTTATGTTGAAATGACTAAATTTTGCATTATATTTGGATTTGATCTTTATTAGGGGAGCCTTATATAATGAAATTTTTATGCATGTTCGTATACAAAATGGTGTTAATAGCTAATTTCGCACATCATTAACTCATGAAGAGTAATAAAAAATTAATATGTATTCTTATGTGTTCAACTACCAACCCAAACTTCAATCAAAGTGACATTAGTAGAAAAATTCATATACATAGAAACATAAGCATACATGCATGCATTCATAGAAACGTATACATACATAATGTAGACAATAATTTCCACAAACTTCAAAAAAAGAACCATATTAGTATTGTTAGTCCATTTAAATTAAGTAAAACTAGCGTCTCTATGAAATATTGAATCATACTAAATAATGCAAACAAAGCACTAAAATACCAAAGAGACTAATTAAAAGCATGTGAAGTATGTTCAAATCTATCCCATAGTGGATTGGTGCTACTTTGATGTGGAAAGTAGCCCTTTCCCAACCCTTGATAAGTAAACTTGATGAAAATGTCATGAAGATGCTATGAGTTGTGATGAAATGCTAACTCAGATGAGTTGTGGATTTGTAATCAATAGAGAAATGCTCTATTTATAGGAAAGAATGATGGAGAAATGAGAGGAATGGAAGAATGTGGGACAAAAGACAAACCAATGGCAATATTCCACTTGTCAAATGTCAATGGAGGAAAAAATAAACACATTTTGGTCATTGTTCCCATAAATGATATTAGGTGGAAATTTGAAATTTTGAAGGTTGGCTTGTTGAGGAAGAAGAAAGCATCTTAAATGCCAAGTTGGAGATCTTTAACTCAACATTTGATCCAAGTTCACTCAAAGATCAAAAAGGATATTGAGCCACTTCCCATGCCTAATGCAGTTATCCAAGAACCCTTTGTAAGCAATCCATCCTTTGAAACTAACCCATTTAAGAACTTGATCCAAAGCATTCCAAAAGAAATTCCAAGATTAATCAAGATCAAGAATTCATATCTCTAGGATACTACAATGATCTAATGGACACTCTCCTATCTATACAAGATGTCACAAATGATGATCATATCCACATAACACATACTCCTCTATCTACCCATGAGATGATTTCTTTAGATGGACACTTAGATGATCTTCATTCAAAATAGGATTCCTTTACCCCTAACATGATTACACAAAAGGAGTAGGTTATTGATTCCTACTAATAAAATAAATTGTCAACATTAGGACCAGATGATCCAAAATTTAGAATGAGGACATCATGTATGGAGATATCCAACATTATCCACTCAAGGAAATGTGTCAGCTAGAACAAGATATTCTAGAGTCAACAGAGCAGCAAAGTGAAATAACACCATCTGCAGTGTTCATTTATCAGAGAATTCCTTTTGAACAAGACATCTCAAAAGAAGGAGAATCAAAGAATAAAGATGTTACTACCACCATACTGGGGGCAACTTCATCTCAAGAAAATGTCAACATAGGGGGTGCGAAGAATCCTTATGGTGAAACCAATGCCCATACTACAACCAACCACGTCATGAATCTTCATCCACCCATCACCCCATCCATAAATTGGGACCAACATCAAAAGAAGGATGAAAATGAAAGAAAGAAGAACATCATCAAAGGAAAAGAAGCAGAGAAGCAAAATGGACAAATTAAATACACATGGATACCAAAAAATACAAAAAAAGATTATATCCCTATCAAACTCCATTAGTCAAAGAAACTATGGGGAAAAATAAAAAAGGGAAAAGTATCCATCAAAGATGTTCACAAAAGAAAAATTAGGCTATTCAAGCAATATACAAAGTTTATCAAGCAATTGGTCCTAATTCCACACACACTTCCATATTCACCCATCATTGCTCATCTTCCCAAGTTTGGAGAGTCAAAGGTTCCAAACTATCAACCAATCCATCTTTTATCCCTAAACAAACTCCATCCACACCTCCAAACATGATATCCAATTCTCACATTGACCATGTATTGGAAGCCACCCTTCATCATAAGGATTCATAAGGCACTCTATTGCAATGTGTGCATAGAGATAGAGTTAACTTTAGTATCAATAAAGCAGATCAAGAATCTCAAAAGTTGTATTCAAGTGCACGTATCTTGACAAAGTAGCATCTTCAAGTAGGATATCGATGGAACATTATGATAGAATCATCTACATTAACACCACAAGTGGTTCACCATTAGTACATTAGTACAAAATCTTTCATAAAAAAATACAAAAAATATCAAAAAATATCAAAATCCAAAAAAAATCAAAAAAAGGATTGAAAACAGTAAAGAAAAAATTGTCCTCTAGTGAAAACCACTATGGTCCAACGCTTTGGGTAGGTACCATAATGAAAACCTATCAAACAGGTTTCATGTGTATAATCGAGCATCTATGTGTGCTAGTTCAAGTGGAAACATCTTATCCCATCCATAATAAATCTAATATTTCATCCATCTTATCCATAATAAATCCATTCATCCATGAACCATTTATCCAATCCATCTTTATCCATCTGCATTCATAGTCCAAATTATCTTGACCTTCATGAAACTTTGGTGCACACTTTACACCTACTTATGGTAAACATCTTGACATGGGTCATTTTCATTAGTCCTATCCTATGCAACACTATCTAAGCCATATGGTACTATCCAAATGAGCATTCTTTATTCAAACACCTTATCTTATCACAATACAATCCTTGGAATCCTTTGCATGCTTACCATATCCATTTGTCCACACATCTATCCAAGCATCCACCCATGACACTCTATACATTGCTAGACACTGGGGGCAGATATTTACATCTTGCTTCCAAAATAAATATTTATATCTCCCTACTTGTGTGGTGATTCGAACATTGGAAAACATGAAATCAAATTGGTCCAAGAATTTCTGAGCCAAAAATCCAAATCACTAGCCCATGGCATATTTTGACAAGAAGACATTCCTTATCAAGCTTCATCTTTCATCAAACATCAATCCAAACAATCAAAATCAGTCACATCTAATGCATGCTTCAATTTCACTTCAAATCGTCGAAAACATCTTTTGTTTCAAACCAAGCTTCAAAATCCTGATGAATCAAATCTAACGAATCCCTCATCATCTTGGGAGGTCCTTCCTAATCCTTGTGTTGCTTAACACTATCCTTACATTGTTGTGCATCCTCAACAATGTTATCATCATCAATCATCATCAATCAAATCCTTGCATTGTTGTGTATCCTCAACAATGTTATCATCATCAATCCCTTATCATCTTGAGATATCCATCCTAATCATTGTGTTGCTTAACACTATCCTTGCATTGTTGTGTATCCTCAACATTGTTAGCATCATCAATACATTGATCCGATCAATCAACCTTAGCTTGGTTTTCAACAAAATCCGAAAATAAAGGGTTGATACCATCACACATATCCAAGAACATTAAAAAAACCAAGAAAATCCAAAAAACATTCATAAAAATAGAAAATGTCAAAAATTTGTTATCCGAACTACATCATCTCTAACCTTAAACGTAGGCAAGGCTAATATTTAATCAGCCCCTAAGACACAAAAACACAAAAAACATTAAAAAAAGCCACAAAATCCAAAAAGATTCATAAAATCTTAGAAATCCCCAAAACATTTGAAAATTTGAAAATCAGAACATTTGTAAAGCATCTTGAAAATACCAAAAACAACCTCAAAACATTTCAAAACATCAAAAACATCCAAATATTTGAAAACATCCATCCATCTCATTTCGTTTTCACTCGCAATAATAAATCACCCATAATAAATAAATCATCACCTTCATCCTTTGGAAAAGAAAACAAAAACAACCACAAAAATTAGTAGAAGCAAGCTTCAAAATGTAAAATCAAAAGAAATTTTCAAACTTTTAAATGTAAAATCAAAATCCTGATCATTTTCAAACATGTCAGTCAATCTTATATCAAAATCCTATCAAACAACTTATCAACCCATCATCATCCTATACAATGCATGTCCAAGGATATATCGTTCCAACAATGGGCATCATTTTGGATATCACTTTGGATACTTATCCTAATCAAAACACATCCCTTTGGCTAGCGGTATGAACAACATTGACTTGTTTGTGTGCTTTATCTTTGTCTTTTGACTTATCTTATTTACGCTCATTCTGATGACCTCTTGGTAATGTCCAAACAGAAAGACTTAGATAGAAAGGAATGGGGCAACTATCATTATCTTTTGTCTATTGTGCTTGTTGGATGTTTTTGTAATATAACTTGGCGAATACTTGCTTTGTTAGGCGCATCCTCACAAAGTTTCCATATGTCAAGTGTGAACAAGAATACTCCTATCTATTTTTTAAGTCAAAGTCCATCTCACTAGATACAATGCCATCTTGGGTATCTATACCTTTATGCATCATATCTACATGTGTTATCAAACATAAGATAATTGGTCCTTTGAAAATCCCAACTCCTCGATAAGAAAATCATCATCATCATTATCATCTCGTGACTTGTTGGAGTTTCTTGATTTTTTCTATCTTCTTTCCGCACTAACATGGTACCATGACAGTTAATCATAAATCATTATCGCCAGTGCATCCATCTTGCATCCATAAATTTTCAGCATACTGCATAATGCATACCATATCATATAGAAAACATTTATCATATCACCTTCATTATATTTGCATCATTACATAATATAGATTTGTTATACTAAGCATTTGCATATCATAACATTTTGCATTTTCCATACATCATCATAAAAAGTGCATAAGAAAAGATACTGAAAAAAAAAGAAAAATACATCCATACAATCATTGCATCACATAGCATCATCGTCACATAGGTACCATATAGAATCATCTCATAACAACATACATAAGATAGAATCATGACAACACATATAGAAATAAAATCCATCCATACTGCATAAAATAGAATAGGACACATCATCAAATCATCGCATCTCATATTTATATCATCAACAATGTAACTGTCATGGTATAAAATCAGGATCAAGTGTGTGGAATATATCAAAGTAGAGATGAGGTTACCCATGGTTGATGATTGTCTACATCATCAAATCTATCTACATCAAATATTCAAGTTGAATTGA
>VDFB02380833.1:0-18434 GCA_007258455.2 Sequoia sempervirens
ATTACATATTCCATATATGCTACCCCACACTAAAACAACTCATTATACCAAAATATGTTGTACCACAGAAGATACGAACCAATAAACTATTTCCATATGTCCAACTTTTGTCTCAACTAGAGGAACAACTTGTATCACTTAGAATTGCATTTGCATAAATCTAGGAACTAGGGTACAAAATATCTCAAATAGGTCTAACAGGATTTATCATTAATGTCCTTGTTGACATTAGCATTATACAAAGAGCATTACCACAATCAACCAATAACACACAAATGATTGTTGTTTCACTCAAAAGATGATTGGAATACAAAAATGCATTCCAAAATGGCATGGTACGCCCAAAACTCGTCATGGAAGCTTTAGCACAATTGTAAAGAACAATATTATACAAAATGCAAAATGTCTAAATAAACAAAGATTGGGAACATTTTTTGCATATCAATGATGAAGTTGAAGAAAATACTAGGCCTCTCACAATTGAAACTGAGTTAGAAGGTGACATGGAACATGAGAATCCATCTAAAATTTTAGTCCATGGATTCATAGAATCTAGAAGTATACATAGCATGCAATATAAAATCATTGAAGTTGCACTTGCAAAATAAAACTATCCTGTTGGAATCTTTAAAGACAAATATGTTGAGGAAATGAGTTTCCCAACATTATTCTTCAGCAAGCCACGTGATGATGACATACTAAAAAAATTTACATATCACAAAATCGCACAATGGGAATTTTTACAATCAAACATAAAATTTGCATATCACACAACATATTTTTCAAAACTATCAAGATACTAATACTACAAGTCTTTTCTACAATTTCAATAAGAATACGAAAGGGCCAACTAAAAGGCTATAAGCTAGCTGCAAAGGACGTCAAACACAAGCCAAATCTTGAAAGAATTCTAAAATCAGATATTGGATATGTTGACTTCAAAAGCATAAGAATATCTCCAGATTATACACAACAACTTAAGAAAAATGTTTTTGCAATGATACGGTAGCTAGGGCCACCAACATTCTTCCTGACTTTTAGTAGTGTTGAACAAAATTTGGATCCTTTAATAAACACGTTACAAGAATTACATGAACAACATCAATTAGATTAAAAACAACAAGAACCAATTGCTCAAATGAATATTGACAAATTTGAACTGATAAAAAAGGATCCTATTACTTCTATGTGATATTATAGACATAGAATAAATGCAATGAAAAATTTGATGCTTACAGATGACTCCATGCTTGAAAATGTTATTGATTACTTTTTAGTGACTGAGTTTCAAAATCAAGGAAATTAACATGATCATATGCTAATATGGGTCAAAAATGCACCAATCTATATAGAAAACAATGACGCAGATATCATAGCTTTCGTCGACAAGTACATTACTTGTAGCACTGATCATTTACAAGCTAACTTGGCTAGTTTACAAAGGCATCACCACATAAAGAGATGTAGAAGACCAAGAAAAATAGTTTGTAGATACAATTTTCCTTTACCACCAATGCGAAAGACACAAATACTTTCACCAATACTAGAAAAAACTGAAACAATAACTTCAAATGTTGTTAACATGTACTCAACACTACAAAAAGAAAACTATGACAATAAATACACTTTAAACATGTTTTTAAATGACATAAACATGTCTGAAACTAATTATATTATAGCTTCGAGCTCTACATTAAATAGGACAACGCTTCTTTTTCAAAGAAAACCATCAAAAATATGGAACAATAGTTTCACAAGGACAATGCCATACCTTTAGAAGGTGAATACAGATGCCCAGTTTGTGCTCAATGCATATGTTGTAGCAATGTACTACAACTCTTATATTGTAAAATTAGACAAATCAATGATGTATGCATTCAAAAGAATACGTAAGGACCACCAACAAACAAAAATTGATGCAATAAAAATGATTGGAAAACTTGGAAATGCATTGTTAAACTTGCAACAAATGTCAACATAGCAAGCTGTACACATTGTTTTATCGCTTCCACTAAACCTTAGCTTAAGAAAATGCATTTTCATTGACACGCAGTCCTATAGTGATTGTACATTCATTCTAAAATCTGTCAAACAGTTAAACAATGAACCAAATGATTTAGAAAACATTCTCTCAAAATCTATAGTAGACTATTATTTAATACGTCCTCAAACATTGATAGACATATGTCTTGTGGAATTTGTTTCAAGCTACAATAAAAATAGAACTATAGTTGGGCCAAGAGCTAAACCAAGAGTAATACGCTTTATTAACTTAAACAAGCACTTGGATTTTCAAAATCATTGTAGAGAGCAATTGATGCTCTATGTACCATTTACAATAAACGAGAGCACATTAAAACATAACTTTGAGACATGGGCATGTGCATACATGCACCATGAAAAAACCATTATAGAAAATTGTGCAAAGTTCACCTAAAACATGAGTGCTACATGGGGAGACATAGAAAAGGAACTTGAAGATGTTGACTCACTTGATGACAAGAACAACAGTAAGTCATTCACACCAAGGAAAACTAGGCAGTCAGAATGATATGACATCCAAGTAGACCTTCCAAACATACAACACATAAAACCAAATACAATGTCACACAAAGCATTTGAAATTGCTAGAAACACATAGATAATTGATAACAATGAATACTACAAACTAAGACAGATGTTGAACAAAGAACAAACAATTGTTAAAGATGTTATAATGAAAAAGATGAATAACATTGACAAACCTTTGCATTTTTTTTTGACTGGAGGATCTAGAAGTAGAAAGACTTTCACAGCAAAAGCTATATACTAAGCTCTAATTCACATTTATAGAAAATCAATCGACAACAATCCAAACAAACCAAAAGGATTATTAACTATATACACAAGTAAAGCAACTTACAACTTAGGTGGAGTCACATTATATTCAGCATTTCACATACCATTTCATACATCATATTTTATGCCCTTAGCATATGAGGCATTGGAAAATATGTCTAAGCACTACGATCAATTATGTGTGCTCCTTATTGACAAGATCTCACTGGTAGGCTCAACATTCCTACGTTACATTGATACATGAATACAAGACATAATGCAAATGTCCATGGTGTACTTTGGAAACCTTGATATAATATTTTGTGGTGATCTTTACCAAGCACAACCTGTACCTAACTCCATTGTATTTGAGAATAGACCCACTGTGACTAAATTGAGGCCTTACAATTTTTGGAGAGACAATGTAAAATTCTACTCATTGGTCACGACTATGAGACAAAAGGATGAAAAGTTCATTGCAATTCTTAACATATTACAAAAAGGCTTACAAACAAATGATGGCATAGACTATCTTAACCAACTTTGCTTTCATCCTACACCATTAGACCCAACACTTCCATACTTATTCTATAGGAAAGCTAATGTAGAGGTGCATAACCATAAAATGCTATTGTCTATTTCCAGTGAAATGATAGTGGTAAATTCAATTGACGAGTACGAGGACAACCATAATGCAATACGGCTCTACAACCATACAACTACTCTTCCATCTTAAATATTCTTGAAACAAGATATTCTCATTGAAATCTATGCATGGAACTATAATACACAAGATGGCTTGGTCAATGGGACCAATGGAGTGTTTAAAGCATACACAACAGATAACGGCATCGATATTTTCTGGCTCAAATTTTTTGATCCCATAATTGGACAGCAACAATGCACAAAACTAGCACAATATTACACTAATCTGATTGACAAGCAATTGGTTCCTATATTGTGCATTAGAAAATCTATTCAAAAGATTAAAAGCAAACAAGAAAATTACAATTAGAAAACAATTTCCAATACAGCTAGCATGTGCGAGAACCATTCACCGATCACAAGGACTAACAATGCAAGCTTTGGCTTTCAACCCAATAGGAATAAGACAACATGGCTTAACTTACACAACACTATCATAGACAAAGTCAATAGACTCATTGTTTTTTCTAAGACCTTTAACTATCAAAAACTTTAAAGTTAAGCACAAGGTACATGAAGAAATGCATCACCTACAGTCAACTGCACAATGGTAGCTTGATATCCAAGCTACATGTACACATGACACACCACAATTGCTTCTATGCACATTAAACACACGTTCATTAAATCTACATGTACATGATATTGTCAATGACCATGACATAATGCAATCAAACATTTTGTGTTTGCAAGAAGTACATGTCCAGCCTTTCCAGCCTAGTATATTATTGCAATATTTTAATTTTTGGTATGAACATGATACATGGCATAACAACATTCACCAAAAAAAATTTGTGCATATTAAAAAAAAACAACACAGCTCTATGAATATTGAAGCTAGCACAATCACTATACTACAAAGCATTAATGAACTTAACATCGCCAATATTTATGCAAAGCCTAATACTTGTATTCAAGAAATAATCACAATTCTAGAATCTATGATTGCATACATAAATACAAAAAACATATTGTACATTGTGGGCGACTTTAATGTTGACATGTGCTTGCAAAACAAAGGCAAGACAACACTTGAAAATTTCATGCAAACTAACACAATTCATTTTTTGTTAAACAAACCACATAGTCTACAAAAGCCACTCATTGACCACATCTGGTCAAATTCAATCACAATTGTATGCAATATTTATAGATCAAAAGCATATTGGACTGATCACTTTCCTATTTTCCTAAAATTCCCCTACACTAGTTAAATCACTTGAACATGGTAACATATAGAAGCATTTATCGCTGAAAATTTTTCTAATAAATTTTGCTAAACTCAATCACTAACTTGTAGGAAAATCATGGACCAAACAAAAAGACAACAATAGCAAGAACAAGAAATGCAGGAAGACACAAGAAAACGGTAAACAACTTGTCCTATTTACTTATGGCATGCTTTCTTGCATTGTGAAAATATAACTTTTACATTTCTCTTGTTGTTTGTAGAACAAAAATCAAGAAGACTGTATCAATTGAAGAGTTGAATGCAAAAAAGTTTGGCAATACATTCCAAGGTGACATCCTTGTTGTCTACAAAGTAGCATTAGACAAGGCCAATAGAACATGCAAAGTCCTACATGTAGATCTCATAGACCTTACAATTGAAATGACAATCACACTAAATGTCAGTGGATACCTTGTACAAGAACATGAGCAGAAAATAGTTCCAGGAATGGGAATTTCAATATCGGACTTCCTGATTTCTCCTAGGATAGATTATAATAGAGGAGACTACAATTGTATACTAATATTGATAGATACAAGCACAGTTGAAAGCCTTCCTTTCTTTTCAACAAACTACCACTTCATTTCGGACACCACTATTAGCTAGCTACTAGCAATGACAAATCAATATCCAATTGGAACAATAGGTGCTCTAGTTGTTGGTGCTAAAAAATTGGAAGCCAATATGCAATAGATATCAAAGATGGCATAACAGAATCAAACAGATCATAGATAAAAAGGTGCAACCAACACATGCCATTACAACATTCTGACATTTTTTTATAGCATTCTATGCATTACCAAAATTTATTTCTTAGAAACACTTTGTCATTACCATGCAGTGGCAGTCGCATTCAACTCGTGAAAAAAAATATTTGAAAATAGAGGATCTACTACATAAGAACAAAAACCCAACCTTTCTTTTCAAAAATATCCTAAAAATCATCAACCAAAAAAACTTGTTCCACATGGGTCGATCAACATTTATTTGTAAATTGAATAACAAAAGAACATTGGACAAGTTAGTTGCTCCGTTGCAATCAATATTTAAGGTGACTCTTTAAAGATCTCTATGCAATTCCATTTAAAATATATGAAACTGATACTGCTAACTATCTATCTTCAAATGTTCTAGGTATCAGGGACATTGAAAGTAGCAAATGCACTATCCAATCCATTTAAAGCTTTCTACCCACATTGCAAATATAAATTCAATTCTTATGGTGCACTCCAACAAGAAACTGCTCATTGCACTCGTTGTGACAAGGAGGTCATCTATGTATACGTACTTCATCCCAACGCATTCATCACAACAAATGACAAGAAAACAGTGCATTGCTCAATCCGAAGCAATGTGATGTGACAACTCTTGCTGCCCTTCAGGATATTAGATATGAAAACTACATCAAGGACAAGTCAGTAGTGATATTTGTACTACGATACTTTATCACCAAAGGGAATTTCACCCTTAATCAAAACAACATTATCATAGATGCCATATGCCTAACTGAGTAAAGAGTATATGCCATAGTGAGGTATAAAGTGATATTGATTCAAATAGCCCTCTTGCATTTCCAACTTGTCAAATTGTTTACAATTATATAGAAAAGTAAACTTTCATACTAACTACAATAATGATATTGCAGGTGACAAAGAAGTAGAAGCAGGTGAAGGACTAGTTGCAATTGGACAAACCTACATTTCTCCTTTTTGATATGCTTTTCTTGTTGGGTCCTCTACCTATATTACTATATTTCATGTTCTCTGACTCAAAACTTCTTTCTACTTTTATTTTACATCTCAAATGTCTTTCCATTATATGGTACACAATACTTAATTTTCTTGTGTTATCATTCACATGGATTAAACTGTATTGTTACACGTTGACACTATGCAATACATTGTATACTACAGATTACTTTACCTTCTTATGTTAATGTTAGATAAATAGATTAAGCTCTACTGTTACATGTTTTTACTATGCAGCATGTTCACAATTGCACTTATTAAATTTGGAGCAATATTATTTTAGATCCATTCCACTGTAGAGGCTTGGAATGCATTGGCAATGGTTTCATTGCTTTCATAGACACTAGTCTAATAGCAGAATCTAGAAAATTTGGATTCAATGATTGGATGTTTACAAAAAGTACATTGCATACTTCTGTTTACCTTCATATGTGAGCTTTCTAGCTATTGGTTCCAACTTTCCATGCTCATTGTTCTCTAATATTGCACTTTCCTTCAATGGCTTTCTTGTGTGTTTATGATACTTGATAGCTAGGAGAATTTCTTCTTATTGGAGGGGCTAAGGGCCAAATAGATACATTAAATTACATGTGCTTTGAACAAAGTCTGTTGGGCTGTGAGGACATAGAATGCATTGATTATGTGTTTTTTGCTAGAGTGGCTAGTACAGTCTCAAGAAAGCTTCCAAAGAAAAATGTATGAGATGTGTTGCAGGGTTGGTCGGTAAAGAAGTAGTAAATGCATGGTTAATTCATGAAATGTGATACAAGAGCTCAGTTTTATATGTGCTTATTCTTTTTTATTTGTTATTTGTGAAATAGCTTCTATGTTTTTAGCTTTTAGTTTCATTCTTGGATCTTCGTTACTCTCTTGTTATGTACTACTTGTGAGTGGCTTCTTTTAGTCTTTGTGATGCTTCGTTGCTATTGCAAAGCTTAACAAGGAATGCTTGGTAAAATTTATGATATTGGTCTATTTTTTTGCAATATTGATTATCTGTTGTTTAACGTTTGTTGGAAAGCTTCTACATTTTTTAGTTGTTCATTCCACTCTAGCATATTCCTTATTCTATAAAAGTGTATTAGTCATCAATGGTTTCCCTGTGTTTTTATGATACTTGATAACTAGAAGCATTTCTTGTTAAAAGAGCTAGCGAGGGAAGTGAGTAGATTAGATTACATGCACTTTGAGCAAAGATCTTGTGGACTGTGTGGGCAATCAATACATTACTTATATGTTTATTGCCTGAATGGTCAATGTGATATGTGAAAAGCTCGAAAAGAAAAATGTACGAAAATTTGTTCAAGAGCTCGTGGGTTAAGAGTCAACAAGAACATAGTTAACTCATGGATTGTGAAGTGAGAACTGAGTTTTATTTCTACTTATTCTTGTTTTATCTTGGAAATGAACGTTTTAATAGAAACATGTACAATGACCATATTTTTATCTACATAAAGATACATGTCTGAAAACATGATGTAGCTCATCACATGCACCTCATTGAGAAAAATAATTGCATAAGTAACCTTGTTTTGCATAGACAGACATTTTTCCACAATCTAATTTTAAAGTACAATGATAAAATTAAAACATACAATTATATACAAGTGGACACATTCATAATACTCATAATATGTTGTGTTCCAATTGGTAAGATAATTAGAAACACAAGTAGTAACACAATAACTATTTTTTGATTTAATACACTCAATTAATTGCCCATGGAATTTATAGGTCAAAAAATATGATTTTGGCTATTCTAAAAGATAGAAACACATATCAAATATCTATAATATATGACAAGAACAAGCACAAAATTTTAGTTAATGTATAATTTCTCTTTAATTTTAAATGTTCCCTTTATTTATTTGTTCTTTGTTGAAAATCTTACATGTTTTTAACTTGCTCTATTCTTTTGCAAAATTTATTATACTTTGTTTATCATTTGTTGTTGATTGATGTTTTTCATATCGCATACATCACATTTCAATTTGTCATACTTACTTTCGCAATGAAATTTATATCACATATCTTATAATATCTTTCTATTTCGCTCTTTTGCTTCTACAAAAAGGAGTAGCAAAATTACTATATGCAATATACAAGGAATTAAATGATACATTTGACACATGAAAGATTAAGTTGATACTTGATTTACTTCTAATTGCACTGCTTTATTGCATGTTCGTGCAAGCAATACTTAATTCATGATTCATTGAATCGCATGGCATGCTAAAGATGTGTTAAGGAGCTACTGGGTTGTTGGCATAAAACCTAACACCTCTGGAGTGCAAGTTTGTATAGACAGCTATGCACACTGTGTAATGAGTGCTCTTCAAATTAGGAGGGGAAGCTCCCTCGTAGTGCAGAAAAAATGCTTGAAAAAGTAAAGTAAATTGATTCATATCTTTTTGTCTCAGCTAAAAGAGGCACAAGGTTAAGAAAACCAAGAACATTGCAGCTAAGGATTTTCTCGTTTCGCAGATCATTAACTACAACTAAACCAACTACTTTAAATCTGTAGACACGTAAAATGTATTGATTGGCATTGTGCATCTGATCCTGACCACTAACATCGTTTCATCCTGAATCATCCTTCGGTCTAACCATTTAATCAGATATCCCCCTACCTAATTAAATTCATCAATATTCCTCTCTTAATTAAATAAACTAGTTATCTAATTAAGTCACCTCTTCTCGATAATTAAATTAACCACTTTGATCTAATTATCTGATTTAATTAAATAATTAATTTTATTTGATTAAATCTCTAAAGTCTACCTATTAAATTAAATAAATTAAAACCTTATTTAGTTTAATCTAAAAATCATCTCTTTTAATTAAATAAATCAAAATCTATGTTTAATTAATCTCTTATCACATTCCTCTCATATTTGATTTAAATAAATCCACAAATTTAAGTCAAATAGGTCGCATCATCTAATCCCCTTTATTAAATTAATTAACTTGGATTAATTTAATCTCATATCATGTCCCATCCTCCAGCTTTTACCACTTGCACATGAAAATAGATTTAATTGATTTATTAAATCCCTATTTTCCTCAACAAGGCATCTTTAAGGAATATTCCCCAAATTTGAATTCAAAATCTAAGTTGACATGTAAATCCAACAAGGAATTTACTTCATCTTACATGTCCTTTGCCTTGAGCCAAGTGGCATTTAATGCATTTTCCTTTCCCTCTTGCATGCCATTTCAACAAATTAAAAATTCAAAAATAGGCATTTATTGGCACAATCCTCAAAACTTGCACATCCTCCATCCACTCATAGATTGACAAGTGGCATCTTGCCATTAGATGAATGTTAGTCTCGCATTGCTCTATTTTGGACATTCATCCTTCAATCTCATCTATAAATAGGAGGCTTCATTCCTCATTTTATCATCCACAAATTATGCAAAGTTACTATGCTCAAATATTTAGCCATTTCCATCCAATATCCTTGAATCATAGCTAGGTTATGCAAGTTTTTCCATTGGAGCACTCATCAAGCATCAACATACATCAATCTTGCATCATAGGGATTGGGAAAGGGCCAATTTTCACTCAAATTGGCACCAATTCCCCCATGGGATCATAAGTTTGCTAGTTTAATTAGGATTCAATCTCTATTTTGTTGTTTTCATTGTGTTCTTCATTTGTTTTTTTCCTAATTTGAACTTTGTGAATGGATTTCATGGGGAATCCTTGTTCTTGCTTGCATTCTAACATCTAATGTGTTTGTTCTTATTGTTTTGCAGGTATTAGGATTGGGGTACACACATTTGGCACTAGAAGGAGGGTTGCATCTCATTTTTAATCACTTTTTTTCTAAAAATTATGCGTTTTTGTTTGTGCATAGGAAAATTTCAACGCTGGAAGCTCAGCGTCACCATACAACACTACTAGAAATTCAAACTATTACACTAAAGTCTTCCCACCCAAGATTTTGAATTTCAAACTGCGCCGCTTGACCAATCTGACTCGCGGGAATTGTCAAACAAATCAAATAGCAACGTTTAGCGAAAGGGCGACGCATTTGAGCTCACTGGTCCAGGTACAGAGCACCATTGACTGGTAAGTGATACTGTACAACACCGCTGAGGAAATCAAACTATGACGCAGTCACGGGTTGTGCCACTGGCAAGGAGTAAAAAGTTGAAATTTTATTTTAGCACGTGATTTTTGTCAAAAGATGAGTTTATCTTCTATTTTCTGCTTCTTAACCTCTGTGTTTTGCAAAATTTGACTGATTTTCTCTCTTGTAGGTTGGATTAATTGAAACGAAAGAAAAGGAAGCATGATGGTGGTACTTCACAAATTCAAAGTGTTTTTAAACACTTTAGTGTTTGCATAACACTCTTAGGAACTGTCATCTCTTCTTGCTTAGGACACTAATTTTGTTTGGGCTTTAAAAAGAATCTTTTCATTTTTGCAAAGGTTTGAAATGAACATTAGGACTACAACTTACTAGAGTATTTTTTTGGTTAACAATTGAACAAAACAACTCTCATTTGTCTTTTGGTGCTTTAAAAAGAACTCACAATTGCTTTATGGATCTAAAACGAACATGTGCAACTTTGTCTTCGTGATGGCTTACTTAAACTAATTTCATTGAAAAAGGACGTATGTGCTTCTCTCGCACTTTATAGCAATCTTGAGAATCAAAAGGCCTTTTTTTTGTGATTTTAGGTTGAGATAAAGCAATCACCACCACACTTCATTTTGGGTTTAAAATTTAACAAAACATTGTGTGAGTGTCAGTGGAGCATTATTGCGTATATTCTCTTTCTTTGTGTTGCAAACAAAGATTGATTGAGTTACGGATATTGTATTTACTTACTTTTGTTTATCTTAAAGGGCCTACCTTGGGGAAAAAATACTCACCCAAGGGAACGACTCAACCGGTAACACTCTAAAGCCAAGAGTATTTCCAACCGAGATATAAATGTGGGTATTGGAATAAATGCCAATATCATGTGGTTGGCTCTAACAAGATGGATCTGAAAAGGGACTCTCACCATATGGCTCAATCTCCAGGAACGGAAAGTCCTAATTAAAACCCATGTTTTAGAATTGCCAAAATCCTTGATCTATTTGTTGGTGCAAGAATGGTCGTTTTGAAGTTGTCCCACACTTTTACTCTGCCTTTTAGTAGAAATGGAAAGCATGCCATGGAGTTTCATGGGTGTTGATGCTTGGCCCTCAATGATGCTAATGAGCTGCGGAGGGGAGCCATGGGCCGCATCTAACCATTCACTAAAAGATAAGCCGTGAGCTAGACTTGTCCAAGTGGGGACTCAACAAATATTGTCTTTCATATCCATAGGGTTGTACTTATTCTGGTTACAAAAATTCTTTTCTCGTTCGAAATCATCTTGGAAACAAAGACTTAAAAAAAATCATCATCAAAATTTCAAACCCTTTTAGGAGACAAATACAATTGACCCAACCATGTGTTATTGCTTCTCGATTCTATCCTTAGAGGTTTCTAAACACTTGGATTACATCTCAATTTTCCTACTAAAGATCAACAATAGGTAACCCTTTCCTTGGATTCATCAAATTTCCACATAACATACTTTGTGGGATTCAAAGAAATTAAGACATTGGACATCTAGTTTGGAAAACCTAATCAAAGAAGTGTTTGTGGTAAAATCAATTCACTAATCAAGATGAAATCAATTGAACCCCACACATATGCTTGTTTATCTTTTGTCTTATGGTCTTTTGAGAAACATTGATCTTTGGTTTGAAGGAAAAAGCATGTTCTTCAAAACCTTGGCCTTGTAAACAAGTCCTTAGGTTCATTTAGGATCAAAATCAGACACTTCATTCATTCAAACATTTATCATCCTATCCCACCAAACAACTTTAGAGCTTTGGAAATATCATTCTAGACTTGGATAAATCATCAAAATCAAAATCACCTTGTTTAGTTAGGAGTATAGGAATGCATCCTTTCTCATACCTCTAGTTAAATTAGCACCCCTTTGAACAAGTTCATCCTAGCATAACATCTAACATCTTAGGGTTTACAAGTTCATTATCCAACTCAAAACAATCAAAATCAAGCCCTAAGTCTAGCATTGATACAAAGTCCCTAAACGTTCAACACTCATATCATTCACCCCTTTTCATCCTTCATCTCATCATTGGTCCTAAACACCTTAGAGGTCACTTTTACAACAAGGTCAAAACACAAGAGGAACATGGAATATAAACTTGATCCATACATCATGAGTAATCCAAGTTAACCAAACTATCAAAGCCTTACAATGCCAATTGATTTTCAAAACTCACATTTATACAATCCATACATGGGATCATTATCTCCTACAAACCTCAATGGCAAAACAAATGTGATTCTACCCAATCTAAATCTTGGAACACCTTTTCCGATGGTAGATTTAAATCCAAGTCCAAATTTACAAATCTATCAACCAAATACTCAATGCATGAGTCTTCAACAAAACAACATTATCCCACCAAATCCATACATGCCAAATGAGAATATACCAAGTACAACTATACCAAACATGAACATTTCAAATCCACACTTGGTAAACGTTTGGATAGATATGTTTGCAAATCACATGAATGTTGTTCAAAATCCATCACACCCATATGTCCCCCTCACCTTACATAATGACCCATCATCATCATCATTTAATGTAACACCACAAACCTCTCTCCCCATGACCTCACAAGGAGAAGGTGACCTATTTGGACTAGGGGGAATTTTTTTATCAAACACCATCATTTCCCCAAGGGAGCATGCCACTCACTTTCCCACCTCTCCCACCCTTGCCATTAACATCCATATCACCTCTTGGTTTGGGGCTACCTTCGCTACCACCACTCATCCAAAACATCCCCCCAACCATCAATCAAAGCATCATACCAAATCCTCCCCCCTTGCCATAGATATCACAACAATAGATGGCAACCATCCCCATAGCACGAGCAACCAACACATTTTCAACCATCCCTCAAAAAATTCTCTCTCAAGGACTAACCATATCGATCACACCATCCACCACTCAAATCCCAATCATCACTATGATGATACCTCTTATCACCACAACAAGCACTATTCCAAAACCACCTACACCCACCACCACCACCCAAAACCAAATACATCAAACCATACAACATTGTGTTGCAAGCCACTCAGCAGGCTGCTTATCAGAAGGCACTCCAATAAAACCAAAACTGACAAGCTGCACAAGTTGCTCAAGCCTAATACCAAGCCCAACAAGTAAATGTTGTTCAAAATCCCAACAAAATTTTAATGACTCCATGTATTGGATTCAATAACGATCACATGATCAAGACCTATCCAATAACAAACACATGGAAGATGTTTCACCTCTATCCAAGATCAAATCAACATACATCAAGATTCACTTTTTGATCATGATAAGAATCCCTCAAAAATATCTGACAATGATCTATTTCAAGGAGTGTCAATATTATTTGATCCTGTAATCAATGATCCATCGACCAATGATCATGTTGAAAATGTCTCTACATCACCTAATGAGTTAGAGGACATATCTCAAAAATTTATTCTAAAGCATGGTCAATATCTCTCACCAAAGTCTAGCAATGGTCCTTTCCAAGACATATTGACATCCTTCAACCTCATGATTGTCGATATTGAAGGAATATTCAACTCAACACTCTATCCAAATTCACTCAAAGATCAGGAGGATATTGAACCACTTCCTATGCCTAATGAAGATATCCAAGAACCCTTTGTAAGCAATTCATCCTTTCAAATTGACCCATGTCAAGAACTTGATCCAAAGCATGTCGAAAGAAAACAAAATCATTCAAGATCAAGAATTTGTATCTCCAAGCTACTACAATGATCTAATGGACACTCTCCTATCTATACAAGATACAAATGATGATCATATCCACATAGCACATACCCATCTACCCATGAGATGCTTTCTTTGATGGACACGAGATGATCTTCATTCAAAATAGATTCCTTACTCTTGATATTATTACACAAAAAGAGTAGGTTATTGATTCCATGCCTCAAATTGAGTTGTCAACATCGTGATCAAATATATCCCAAATTCAGACTAAGAACATTATGTATAAAGATATCTAGCATTATCCACTCAAGGAAACATGTCAGACAAAACAAGACATTTCAGAGTTAGCAGAGCAGCAAATGGAAATAACATCATCCACAGTGGTCATTTATCATAGCATGCTTACTAAACAAGACATCTCAAAATAGGCAGAATCAAAGAACAAATGTGCTACTACCACCATATTGGGGGCAACTATGTCTTAAGAAAAGGTCAACATAGGGAGCATGAAGAATCTTTATGGTGAAACCAATGCCAATAGTACAACCAACCACGTAATGAATCTTCATCCACCCATCACCCCATCCATGAATTGGGACCAACATCAAAAGAAAGATTTGAATCAAAGCACAAAGAATGTTATCAAAGAAAAAGAAGCTAAGAAGCATTAATGCATAAATCAAATACATGGATACCAAGAATACAAAGAAAGATTATCCCTATCAAACTCCATCAACAAGAAACTATGACAAATAAATGGGAAAAGTATTCATCAAATATTCACAAATAAAAAGCGTGCTTCAAGCAACGCATAAAAGTGTATCAAGCAGTTGGTCCTAATTCCATGCACAATTTCAGATCTGACTCCATCATTGCTCATCCTCCCAATTTTGGAGAGTCAAAAGTTCCAAACTGTCAACCAATCCATCTCTTATCCTTAAACACACTCCATCCACGCCTCCACGCATAATATCCAATTCTCAAATTGACCATGTATTGGCAATGACCCTTCATCTTAAGGATTCTAAAGGCACTCTATCACGATGTGTGCAATGTGAGACAGAAAGTTAACCCCGGGTATCAATAAAGTAGATCATTAACCTAAAAAGTCGTGATTCAAGTGCACGTATCTCTAAGAAAGCAGCCTTCCTTCAAGTAGACATCAATGGCACATTATGAAAAAGACGCACATCGACACCAATTGTGTGATTTCAAATATGAGCTTAAAATATTTCCAAAAAAATACAAAATAAAAAATATGAAAAATCCAAAAAATCTGAAAAAAAAAGGATTGAAAATAGTAAAGAAAAAAAATTGTCCTCTAGTGAAACCACTTTGCGGGCACTTTTAAGCGTGCAAATTCACGATCAAAACCGAAAATAGGCATCATGTGTGTAGAATCGGAAAATCTAGCGGCTATTAGGTGAAAGAATCTTATCCCATCCATAATAAACCTAGCATTCCATCCATCTCATCCATAATAAATCCATTTATCCATGAACCATTTATCCATATGCATCCATAGTCCAAATTATCTTGATCTTCATAAAATTTTGGTGTACACTTTACACTTGTTAAGTATACATTCCTCATTACGGGTCATTTTCATTGATCCTATCCTACCCAAAGACATGTCCGAGCCATGAAGCATTATCCAAATGAGCATTCCTTATATGAACACCTTATTTTGTCACAAGATAATCCATATCCCTCAATCCATACACCTATCTAAGCATCCACACATCAAATTCCATACATTGCTAGACACTGGGGGTAGATATTTACATCTTGCTTCAGGAATAAATCTTGATCTATATCCTCCAACTTTTGTGGTGATCTGAACATTGGCAAATGTGAAATAAAATTGCTCCACCACTTGTGGGAAAAAATCCAAATATCTAACCCATGGCACATTTTGACGAGAAGACATTCCTTATCAATCTTCATTTTCCATCGAACATCAATCCAAACAATCAATATCAATTGTATCTAACGTGTGCTTCAACGTCACATTGAATCATTCAAAACAAATTTGTTCCAAATCAAGCTTCAAAATCTCGATTAATCAAATCCAATCAATCACTCATCATCTTGGGATACCCATCCTAATCCTTGTGTTGCTTAACACTATCCTTGCATTTTTGTGTATCCTCAACAATGTTATCATCATCAATCCATCAATTTGATCAATCAACCCTAGCTTTATTTTCAACAAAATCCCAAATAGAACACTAATATTATCATGCATATCCATATCCAAGTCATCAAAATTGAGCAAAAAGTCCAAAAACATCCAAAACACATCAAAATCCAAAAACACTCATAAAAACATAAAACATCAAAAACATGGTATCTGAACTACATCAGTTTCTAAAGGCTTAAACATACGCAAGGGCTAATCTTTGATCAGCTCCCAAAACATCAAAAATCCAGCTAAAACCCCAAAACATTTGAAAAATAAAAATCAAAACATTTGTAAAATCTTGAAAATACAAAAAATGTACCTCAAACATTGCAAACATCAAAACATCCGCAACATTTGAAACCATCCATCTAATTCGCCACTCAAGAATAATCAATCATCCATAATAAATCAATCATCACACTCATCCTTTGGCAAAACAAACAAAAACAACCACAATAATCATCAAAAGCAAGCTTCAAGCATAAAATCAAAAGAAAACTTCAAACTTTTAAATGCAAAATAAAAATCTTGATCATTTTCAAACATGTCAGTCAACTTTATATCAAAATCCTATCAAACAACTTATCAACCCATCATCATCCTATACAATACATGTCCTAGGATATATATCGCTCGACAATCCCTTCGCTAGAGGTATGAAGAACATTGACTTGTTTGTTTACTTTTATCTTTATCCTTTGACTTAACTTATTGCTTCATTCCAAGGACTTCTTGATGATATCCAAATAGAGGATTTAGAGAAATAGGAAGGGGGAAATGATCATTATCTTTTGTCTGTTGCGCTTGTTGGACGTTCTTGTAATATAACTTGGTGAATACTTGCTTTGTTAGGTATGTATGGAGAAAGTTTTGGGCAGCTTGTTGACTATTGCATTGATAGGTTATACCTTTATGTGTTTTGGTCTGAGGTGTTTGAAACTTTTAAAGTACATCCTAGCAAGGTTTTTGTATGTCAGGTGTGAACACGGATACTCCTATATGTTTGTCAAGTCAAAGTCCATCAGACTAGGTACAATTCCATCCTGCTCTACACTCGATGCATCGTACTTCAGGTGTGTTATCAAACATAAGGTAATTCGGCCCTTTGAAACCTAACTCCTAAGAAGTAATCATCATCATTTTGCATTTTCATCATTCAGGTCTGCTTGAAGTGGGACTTCTTCTTTTCCCATCGCATCAACAAGGTATTATGACAGTTGATCATCATCACCATCATCATCGTCATTGATCCTGCGTCCACAAATCATTAGCATATTACATAAACATATCATATAGGAAACACATGCATTGCATTTCCATCACCATATAAACATGTTATTATAAGCATCCTTCATAGATAATCACATCCATTTTATTACATTGCATCCATTTTTGTATCACATTTCATCACATAACATTCATTTGCATAAACATTTCATAGCCATTTCACATTACCACCTACTACATAATCATACACAATAGGTACATAAGCATTATAAGATAATCCATTGCATACATGCTTGCATAACATTATAAGGTCATCTCATAATTAGCATCATAATCATTCATTGCATAAGTCATTCCACATCATTATAATCATAAATAGGAACATAAGAATCCATTACATGCAAAATGTACATCCATCCATAAACATTTTATAAGCATAGTTCACATAACATTTCATGTATGTACACAATTCATATCATTTTGCATATTACATTATGTTAGCTCTCAAAAATGCAAGTTGAATGCCTCAAGAGGCTGCCAATCTCTTGATACACTTTAGGGTAATAGACAAGGTCAAGAGAACTCAACATTCTACTCTTTAGGTGCTGCCAAACCAGGCGGGTGTACCTTTTGCATTGAGCAAACTTATGATTATCATTCTAAAAATGCTTTGTCCACAATGGCAGAT